>JAFELO010000208.1:265712-282645 GCA_017140195.1 Eumaeus atala
TCATTAAGAACGAATATGAGGGCTGCGCTATGAATATGATGATATGAAAAAATATAGGGAGTAAAATCGTCTTTTGCTCACATCTCACTTTAGAATTCTGATTACAGAATCATGTTCGTTTTTAAGGAGTGAACTGAAATCATGTTTCGTAGATAACACACATTGTTTTTTAATTTCCGAGAATAAACCTAATTGTAAAGATTATAGAGTAGGTAGAAGGTAGAGTAGATAGACTCGTTGCAGACTGTAGAAAATACCGTAAATGAATTGTAAAAATGAAATATCTCGCTTCTCAGCGAGAAAGCTAAAATTAAAACAGCTATGCTGTTGCGTTTTGCAAGTAGCATTTGGCCTATTGGAGGGGAGGAGGTAGGTAGGGCAACGCATCCGTATAATGTCCACGAGCGACGGTAGTCGTCAAAATGCTTCTATTATTCGTGTGTCCAATTATACTGTAAAAAATCCTTTAGTTAATATTAAATTAACCTCTAGTTAATATAATTAGAATAGAATACTGAATTATCATTAGATTTGCATCACATTATCGATCACATTATCTTGCCAAATGGATATCGAAGTGAAAATAGAAAAACACACCCAAAGCCGGCGGCTATTGCTAAGTGCACAACAAGGCAGTGTGAACGTTTCCCTGTTATTTCGATTGCTTCCCTGATTATTTGCCTTATAAGACGCAGCGAACTGTACTCCGACTTTAACTACAAATTGCTGTACGTTGCAATAATATCGTCACGACGGACATTTTAAAATCGGGATTCTATTTTGTTGAACTATTTTCCTCTATGTCCACGAAAAACAATGTTATGGTCTTTATTGAAAGAATGTTCTTATTAAGCTCCGCGCCTACAACCAAAATCAAGCTTAGGTACAACGGCATGACGGCTCTTCAAGAGATTGATGTGTTAGACAGAAAAATTAATGGATGGATGGCTGATGGTGATAATGAATATTTAGTTCACATCAAATTAGATATAATCGGATATTTATTTCGTTGGTTATCCAAGAGTTGTTTCTGCCCAGCATGTAGCCAAGTGTCATAAGCACGCACATGCATTATTTCCTTCGTATCGTGAACAAACTCCGCCATTGTGGTGGCGCTACGAACGCCGCATGAATTATTCATTTTCTCACATTATTATACAATATCGATATCTCCAATAGAATTAGTTTCGAACAAATTCGTACTGACAAACCCCCGCTGCGCGCTACGGCGTTATGGGATGAAGATAAGGAATTACTTCATATACATAACAAAAGACCCACGGCGGTTCAATGATACATTAATGTTACTGGTTGGATTTTGCCCGATTCTACGATTGTGATACTAAAAACGAGTAAAGTCGTGTTTAACGCTTGTTTCAAAATACTTGTCCACATTGTGATGTTTGGTGGCATTGGCCCATCACAGTTAATTTGTCTGACACGACCGGGAATAATAAAATTCGACATACATAACGTTTTTTTTTGGTATTGTGGGGACAAGCATTTATGCACTGCTGGCGGACCTGGGTGGGATCCGCTGGGCGTGTGGGCTCGCCGTTTTACCGAAAACCATCTAAAATCCCGCGAACTGCATCGGTCGCCTGTACTAAGGTATCCTGGATCTATCAGCTACCAGGGCACCTCGGTATTGGTTTTTAATTTTGCTATATTTTTGTATTGCCATAACAAAGATGTTTTATGGTATTCTACAGTGTATTACGTGGCTAATTCATGACTGGTAAGTAGGCTTACGAGTGGTAGGTAGTGAGCAACAATCAATATAGGACTGTTGTGTTACGTGCCTCGCTTTGGGCTCAGAAAATTATGATAACACATTTCCTTGTGGTTGCCGTACGAAATTAAATTGTAAATGCGTAACCATTTGCATGGTTGCCGGTTTGCAGCATGTTGGTAATAAGCTGTAATGATACCGTTATAACGTGAATTGCTTTGTTGACTTATGACCCGATGAATTATGAGATGAGTCAGGAATACATTACAGAAATAGAATTTAGTTAGCAGTCTTTGTATATCAATGATGTGTATGTTCTCTATTGACAACGTAACGTAGGAAATGTTTTAAGAAAAATATTAGTTCATATTCAGATGAATTATAATGAAGCTTGATACAGAAAAATATTAACAGTAAGTAGGTATAAAAAAGAATATTTTCACCCGGAACCAGACTATTCTTGATTGGATAGGAATAAACGTATGTAGGTTTTGGCATTTTACTAAAAAACAATGACTTACAAATATTTTAGAGTTTGTGTATTTCTTTTTCATTTTGATAAAGAAAATGTGCAAATGCACAGGATGCATGAGGATGATCATGGTAATGTTTTTTTTTATAGTATAGGGGGACAAACAAGCACTCGGAGCCTTACCTACCGACGCCCATGAACATCCACATAATTACTATGCCGATGTGTTGCCCTCCTTCGCCCCCCCCCCCAATGGGCCACCGGCTAATCACAAACCGCACGCTGAAGATGTCACTTTACTGCGGTACTATGTGAGTGATAGGTACATCCCCGGTCGTGCCAGCCCAATTCTGTTGCATAGGAGGATGAAGTGTCATACACTATGCATGACACTACCTCTTCCTGTGATGACAGTCCCTACTACTTACTAGCAAGATTAAAGTCCACTGAGCAGAAACTCATAGAAGGAATATGAGTTTTTGCTCAGTTTATAGTATTTCAGCTCAATAATGAGCTGAACGTTGTTAATAATATTAGAATAAATATAGAATTTGAAAGATCCTCATGAAAAATCTCACACACATCCAAAGTAATGTCTTTCAAACATTGTCGGAAATGCACAATTGTATTAGCGAAACTTTAAATGTTATAGTTGTTTATGTTCGCAAAATCCTTGTGTATGTACATGTACAGAGTATCGCGTCGTTCTGTAAAATGCACAGGGATTATATGTATATTATTTAAACTTTAACAAGATTTATCTAACCTAACAAGCTCATCATTATTACACGATTTGAATGTTTCGAAATAATAGTGGAGTCGATAATGTTATCGTAATTTTTTTTTTGAGATACTTGATTGGTATTTTACTAGACGAAACTCACAAGTGGCTTATTGACTTATTTCCGAGGTAAGAAGTTCATGTGAATCTTTATTAACTACACATTAAATTATATTGACCTCATATTTTTTTCAACAAATATTTTTTTCAACACGTAACCACCACACTAGATCACTAAAGCACTAAAAATTGATTTTATTAAAAACATAATTATTTTGAGTTTATGTAGAACAGAAAGAAAGTATTGCTTTAAATTTATTTCCTGTAATATTTGTCCTTCCGGACAGGCTTTAATCACATAACCATACCGCCTCGTCTTTAGTAGTTTATTTTTCATTACTTGTTTCATAAAGTATACGTCTTGAGTTCGAATTTTTCTCCTAATGCTTTATATTTTTTTATATTAAGCTGTTTAGTGTTTAAAATAATGGCAACTGTAGTTCCAATTTTAATACAACTTAGAAAGTTAAGCTTGACGCACTGTACAGAGAATGGCCGTAATTTTTGGAACGCAGGCTGAACTGTCAAATGTTAAGACCACGAAGTAGAAGTTATAAAAGTCAAAACGAAATCAACTAAAAATAACCAATAAGTGTCTATGTTTTAAAATGAAGGTTATATTTTGCTTAATATAGTGACCCAGAAACTTTTGTAAATATTTACTACTTAATATAAAAATAAAAAATATTGTAAGTATGAATAATCTAAGCAATGCAATAATTGATAAAATAGTTGAAGATTGTGTACATTTGTATTTGAATTTACCTAAATCTGGCAAACCAAGTGATTGTGAATGGACAGTATTATCCTGTATTATTCAATATAGTGAAAGGACTGATAAATATCAAGTTGTATCCTTGGGTACAGGCTCAAAGTGTGTTGGAGCTTCACAAATGTCCTCGAATGGTAACATATTGAATGATAGTCACGCAGAGGTGTTTGCACGTCGTGGATTTTTATTATATTTATATGATAACATGCACAAGGCACTCCTTCATAAAGAATCCATACTTGAATTAAAAGGTGGAAGGTTTGATTTGAAAAAAGAATTCCATTACATATTTTATTCTTCACAACTACCATGTGGAGATGCCAGTATAATACCTAAAGGTAATATGGAATGTTTTGGTGATATTTTGCAATCAAGAAAGCATAAAAATGATGTTGATACTTGTGACCTAGAAGCCAAGAAAAATAAAATCGATGGAGATATCCATAGAACTGGTGCAAAATGCTTACCACATACTGAACAGGACCCTAAATCAATTGGAAAAAATTATCACGTAGTAGGCCAAGTTAGAACTAAACCAGGGAGAGGAGAGAGAACATTATCAGTGTCCTGTAGTGATAAAATTGCAAAGTGGATACATATTGGCCTTCAAGGGAGACTCTTAGACTTATTACTCAATGAACCCATATTTATAAAATGTTTCATATTCGCTGGTGGTGTACCTTATTCAGAAGAAACATTAAATAGAGCATTTTTTAATAGAAACTGCAAAGATATAGTTCATGAAAAGCCTTCATTGTATCAATCTTCAGTAAAGTTTGTGCATATGAAATCTGAAGAGAGATCTAGAGCTGCTTCTGGGAGTATAGTTTGGGTTAATACATCTCCAAGGTATTGTATGTATTTTATATTATTTTTATAACAAAATTATAGGCAGGACCAATTTAGATTGTGTTTCTCTTAGTTCTAGGTCATTTTATGAATGAAGATTGACCCTTAAAGTGTTATATCGTTTATACATTTGGGGCTCCTGATATACATACCCTCTTGCTCATCTAGGACTGGATAGATAGTGTGTACAGGCATTTCTTAACAATATTTGGTAATAATTGTATAAATTCATTTATTGATGTCTTAAGGTTACCAAATGTTACCCATTACAATTAGAATACTTTACAGATTTTATTGCAATTTACTTAATTGTTTAACTAGCTCGACGTTTCAGAAGCTTTACAGTTGCCATAGTATATATATATATATATATATATATATATATATATAGGAAAGATAGCAAAACATCTTCATTATATGATATTTTATAGCGATCCATAGGTGTCACTCATCAATATTCAACTCGATTGCTCTGCTATCCTTATATGTTAAACATATGTTAAAAAAAATACAGCCCATTGTTTTTCTTATATACACTTTTACACAAATAGACTGTCTTCTGTCCCTTGAATGTTATCATCTGAGACCTAAATAACTTTGTAATTCCTGGGGCTCATAGATCTGATATCTTAAACGTTAAACTACTGCTATTTTTTAAAATATATATTATAGGGGGACAAACGAGCAGTTGTTGTCTTTTGAATTCTACCATTCCCCATAAATAAAATTGTTGTACACATGCATTGTACATCCTACTTCCCTCCTCCCCTCCACTCCCCTCCTCGGACGGTGAGGTACTTTCTCAGTCATAACTGCCCAATTCAGCTGCAAAGCAGCAGGGCTCTACCTCATATTAATGATCAGTTGAGTATTAAAAACAAAGGGCTAAAATTTAATATTAAGAAGGATATTATATTTCAATAAAAAAATTCTTATCTTTTTATTTCAGCATATCAGAAGTTGCTGTACAAGGGAAAAAGCTAGGAGTAACTAAAAAGAAGCAGAGTTGTATAAGCAGTTATCTGTGTATTTGTAAATATAATCTATATAAAAAATTTTTAGAAGTTTTAAAAGTAGATTCATATATTAAATTAAGAATCGTAGATCAAGAGGCTCTAGGGAGCATCCCTTATAATGAAATGAAGATGAAATCAAAACGATATGCAAGCAAATGGATACATATAAAACAAACATTTTTTAAAACATGGACATTTAAACCAGATATGTGGACTTTTTGTGTTGAATAAGAAGGCAATGAGTAGAGAATGTATTTTATTAAAATCTAGAAACAAAAATCGGTAGCTATCTAAAAATGAAGTTATGCATAAACACCACTGTAGATAACATGTGACACAATTTTTTTAGACTACATAGAGGGGAAGTAAGTAAGTTATCTTAGTGAGAGGTAATGCTATGTTGCTGTGCAGCGAAATTGGGCCAGCACAATCAGGAATAACCAAGGTACCTCTCGCTCACACGATTTCGCAGTGAATTGACATGCCCACCTTGCTTCCTCCCATAGAATGGGAAGAAGGAAGGTGGCATCCCATCTGCATGGCTAATATACGGATGTCGGTGGCCGAAAAAGCTCCTATTGCTCGTTTGCTTTCAATACTATAAAAAAACAGTCAGTCTATTGAACTGCCGATTGAAATGAAAACTAAACGCTGATGAAGCGTGTTTGGGCACGATTGTGCGAGTTCCATGATTTTTGTCCACACAAAAAGTTTTTGAATTTGTTTTGTAGTGTAGCACAAAGTTTTGAAGTGGTTTAAGCATAATCTTTATTAATGTCCCTTAATCAAACACGCCCACTTTATGGTTATATCTGGTAGGTGACCACCGGGTACCGACTAATTAAACTTACCGTCACCACTGTTTTTGACTTTTTTTCCGGACCTGACCTTATGCTGTGGAAGAGAAGAGAAACTGTGAACTGAGAAAAGTGCTCGTCGCGTGAAGAGACTAGGTTTGGGGTCAAAAGGGTTCCGACCCTCCACTCTCCCGCTGATGGGAGGTATGCATCCCGATATGAGAATGTTTATAACAGCTAATTTAACTATTACTATCATGACTAGAGGGACCGCGGGGTTTCGCGACTCTAACGTCGAGGGCAACTCGCGCACGGTAACTAAAATGGCACCGTCGCTGACTTGAATGAATGGCTCTGGAGAGGATCTTGACTGAGTAGCCCGTGCCTTTGACCCTCAGACGAGTGGAATAACTCGCGCACGCTAGTCTCGGAGTACTTAAAACGTACGGCGGTATTACTTGAGCTAGGGAAATAATACCGCCGAACGGTTGTTCGTATCGTTTCCTACAGTTGCTCTAAGGCAATCAAGTATGTATATTTCAGATAGAGAAAGAGAGAATTGTCAACGATAAAAAGTGTCCCACCTTTCTCTCTCCTGATGATAAAAGTAATAAAAATGCGATTACGTTTCGTGCGTTTTGTGTTTCCGGCCCATTGGGAGTGAGGACGGAAGGAGGGCAACGTGCTATAATTGTACGGATGTTAATTGACATGTTACCGTACAAGTGATACTTAAATGAACACTACAACTCAAGACAAGTAATTGTCTTGAGTTGTAGTGTTCAATTAATAATTAAGAATTTTCTAGATTCCAATTGCTTGATTTTCTGTACGCTTTCGGCGACTGGAGTGACAGAGTAACAGAATGCATGAATGGACAGATGTAGTATAGAAAAAAAAGTAGAGAAGATGTGACAGATAATTAAGTGTTACCTAGTTTTCCCAGGTATCGCATTTAGATCAGACTTTCGACTTGGAGAAGACCCAAAAAGTGTACGTTTCATCCACTAGTTGGCGTGACATTTTCAGCCACTGGACGCATGATCCCCATTGAGCAGAAGGGGGTGGGTGCTCGCTGTCAGTTCTCCCGGCCATAGGCGGATAACAGAGACTTAGAAGGTAATGTTATCAATTCTTCTTCGTAGCCTTATCCCGCTTCTATATCGGATAATATCAGGGTCGGCTACCTCATCTAGGGGATTTGACGACGGCGCCAGTTTTCTACACAGAACCTCTGCCATCTGACCTCAGTAACCCAGAAGGGAACCCAATCCTAGATTAGGTATACCTAATCTAGGATTGGGTTTCCTTCCGTCAAATTCCCTAGATGAGGTAGCCGACTCTGATATTATCCACTCCATACGTGAATCTGGGTTTCCTCACGATGTTTTCCTTCACTGTAAGAGCAAGTATACTTAAGTTAGAAAAACTCATTTGTACACGGCCGGGACCAAACCCGGACTACCCGAGTGGGGGTCCGTCGCGCTAACCACTAGAACACTGAGTATGAAGGAAATATTATTATCAAAATAACATAACATATTTCAGCACCTTCACATAGCCTCTACTTATGTAAATGGCAAAACCCCTTTTTTTCTTGATTTTGTTGTCGGTGATGCAAAAAAAAAAAACTGAAATTATCGTTTGAAAAAATATTTTAGACATGACCGAGAGACTCCTATCTGTCTAAAATACCGTAATAAAAAATTGGGTTCATTCGATGTAATGCCGTCCACGACCTATGCACACATACCTATAATGTAGGCATCATTTTTCGAATTTGAACTCGTATAAATTGCTTTTCATCTAGGCTAGTATTTGTAACCTAGATAGAACATTAAGTTTAGTTCAAAGAGGTTTGTACAATCCCACTCAGCAACTTCAAAAATGCATTTGGGTTCTAGCCCGGTACCGAGTTCTGAATTCAACTCCCCTTCTATGTATCGCTTGCATAGTAGGACAGCCTAAATGTCATGCTCCCTTTCGGACGGTAAAGATATTGCAGAAAG
Source organism: Eumaeus atala (assembly GCA_017140195.1). Taxonomy (NCBI): domain Eukaryota; kingdom Metazoa; phylum Arthropoda; class Insecta; order Lepidoptera; family Lycaenidae; genus Eumaeus; species Eumaeus atala. Next base: position 274,201 of record JAFELO010000208.1, read on the forward strand.
CCATACAGGAGTTTTTGAAATGTTAGACAATCACATAATGTTAAGGAATCTCTATATATAATTAAGTATCATGATCAGTTTTTTTTCGTCGCTTTTCGCACATAGATACGTACCTACACCCTTTTCAATAGAGGTCAAATTTGCTGATTTCGCTAGTCTAGCTACCTTCATTCATCTTCAGCGTGCTTTTGGTGATTGTTCCACCTATTTTAAAGGTCGAATTAGCTGGTGAAAACATATTATTGATAAGGTTTAATTGTCATAATTGTACTTAAGTTTTTAGTCGGATATATTATGTGATTTCACCTAATGTCCCTAAACGTAATCTAATTTATCCGGATGCTATATATTATCTGATAGAAATCGTTGGTGGACAAAGGAAGTTAGTCTGCATTTACCATTAAATATTTATAAAATTAAAAATCGAAAAGAAAATTGCCCGTTATAAACGCAAGGTGCTTATAACGTAAACAGAAAGTCCGACAAGTGCGGCGTGACAAAAAAGTGTTAGCATTATAGAATTTGGTTTTAGAGTATCCGAGTTATTTGGCCAAGTGTCTGATCGATTGCGTCTTGTCCAAGTTCACCCACTTTCTACCGGAAGGCGCTTAAAAATATTTGCATTTCTCTCTGTGCAAATGTCAATGTTCTTTAATTGACTGACTGAAATTAATCAAGGACATGTTTTATTTACACGACATGGCCTTTAACATCAAGATAAAGCGCAATTATTAATCACCGCGAACGTTTGCCTGTTACGTTCCGCGTATCTACATCAAATATTGTCGGGATGTCATTCGAGGAAAGTTATTATTCGATTTGACAAATTGTGGCGTCCGGTTTTGGAATCCTACCGCACTCTTTGGCACGTGTGCTAGCCACTTGGACAATCGGACAAGACGACCAGACACGAGACATAAGAAAATTTCACGTGATTCATCGGTGTACATTTAATAGACAATTCGTCTTCAGCCATCAAGACAGGATCAATTTTACAAATACAGTTTATAAAACACAGAAGTAGGTTTCAAAAATAATTGATGAGGATATAATGAGGATGCGTAAATGAATAGAGTAAAGAGTGTACTTGTGTCGGAAATGGAATACGCCCTGTGCAGTTGTCTAGAATTTGATATGATAGCCGACCGAACTTATCATATCAAGTTTTATAATAATCTTGTTGCGGCCGCAGTATCGGTTTCGGCCAGATACCCGCCGAAACATTCGGCATTGTCGCCACTGTCGTTCATTCGATCGTCGTCATCATCATCGTCGAAATTCGAAAACTGTCGTGCGCCATTTGGGTCAATTTGTGGTCATCTTCAGTAATAACAAGTCAATCGGCGCTCACTGATAAGATCGTATCGTGTCTAACAAATACATTTTTAACTTAGCTAATCGTTCTCAAAATCTCTTTTTGGCAGAATAGGACGCACATATCTACTTTCCGTTTTGCTTGGCTTTTAGAGCAAAAATATATGCATATTTGCATACGTTTCATTGTGTCTAAATTGATGTTGTTCTGTTTAACGAATTAGAAATTATAAAGATCGCATAGATAAGAGGTACTGTCATGTTAATTTGCAGCAAAAGTTGATCGGCACGACAGAAGAGGTACTTTTCGCGGTATCATGATGATGATGACGCGGTATAATTATGAGATTCCAGTGGTCCGTGTAAGTGGCGCAACTATACCAAAGAGGACCGTATCAATTTCTTAGTTATACTTCCTCTCATCCAAGCAACTACTCACAGATTATATATTTACAACTGTTGCTCAGCAGTCGGTACAATCGAGTAGACGATAGAGATTCCTTATTTCAATTAAAATTATCACGCAAGCCAAAATAATCCTAACAACAAAATACCGGTCAAATGCAATTCGGACTCAAGGTGGTCAGGGACATGTCATGTGCCGAGCACTACACTTTTACATACACAATTATCAATTATAATTAAGTATCCAGGTCTACAATCCCTTGGAGCAGAGAGAAGAGATGATACAAATATATATTGAATAGAAAATAAAAAATGAAAACTTTAATTAAAATAACAATAACCCGTCATTTTTTTAATCTTGGCAAAAATATAATTGATAATGACTGTAGAAGCTTACTTTTTGGTTCCATTAATTAATTACTTAGTCTGGTCATAAATACTGTTACAATTAAAAATAAAATAACATTATATTTGAATTTGGTATCTGTCATTTTTAAACGACGGTGTCTTCTCATTTTAGCACCAATATATTGTACAATATTTTGCGATATTAAAATGGAGTGCGATGATAAAGAGAACCGAGTCGTTGTGATTTCATTACACAAAGTAGGTATGGAGCCAGTTGCTATTTTTAAAATTCTCCATACACTTGGTATTAGTCAAGTGTTTGTGTACCGGGCTATTAATAGGTACAATGAAACTTCCTCTTTTTGTGACAGAAAAATCTGGCCGTCCACGTAATGACACACGGTAAAAGTAATAAATGTTAGTTTAATATTTGTATATTATATTTGTTATAAAACAATTAAAAGTATAAAAATTTATTCGGAGTGGTCAACAGTGGCTGTCTTTTAATCGCTGTGGCATGTTATCAATAGAAGCACGCACTTTTTTCGAGGGGAAATTCTTCACTGCCAATCGTGGATTGTTTTAGGAACTCCAAATTATCGTGACGTTTAGAGCAAGCTGTGTGTATAACCGTAATGCGAATGTTTTTTGTATAGTATAAGGCGGCAAAAAGCTCGGTTTTGGTTTCGGCTGAAAAACCAGTTTCGGTCGGACTCTAATGATAATTAGCTTTAATGCATTTTTATAAAAATATAATATACTTACTCAATAAAAAATAGAAAGTAAGAGCAAGTGTTGGTAAATCGATAAACTTTTCTTAGATATTTTATATTATAAAATATAATACACAATAGGTAAATAATGATAACACCGTCCATGTAAGTAGTCGCTGATATTATAGATGTGATTCTAAGTGTTTCTGTGCCTATCTTAACAGAAGGAAACCAGTCCTAGCTCAGCTAAACAAGAGTCAATAAATTTCCATAATCCAATCTTTAGATGTCTATGGTATTATCAAAATAATAATAAATAGAAATCTGAAATTTAGGGAGCACGATGACAGCACAATAGACACTCAGCGTTAAATCATAGACAAACCGCATGCACTACACTGCAGCTCTTGTCTATACTTTATGCATTCAATTTATTGCACACGAATAAGAGCAATATTTCTCGGTTCTTGCAAGTTTTATCGAGAGAACATTTACATTTCTTATCCACCTGTGGCATATTCCTTTCTCGTGAATATCCCTGGTGTTATAAATTATGAATGAACATTGTCTCTATACTGTGTGCAACAAAATGTTTTTTAGACATAATAATTTAAAATAGTTTTTATGTATAAACTATCTAAACACTTGTTGTAGGAAGCTTAAGTCATGTCATATACTTCGGAGGTTCAGTGACATTTATTTGTACTACCTACCTACCTCTAATACATAGTTAACGCGGGGAAACACAGTGACATTTATTTGTACTACCTACCTACCTCTAATACATAGTTAACGCGGGGAAACACATTTACGCGCCCTTCAACGGCCCTGGATTGGGTCTAGTGGTGTGCGCCTCGAGGCACATTTTAGTGCCGAATACCCACAAAAACCATTCAGAGTGCCGCCATTGGAGAGGTACCTCGGAACGTCAAAACAACAGGGCACCTCGACGGCGAATCAGTCCCCTAAGGGAACGGCGTCTCCCCCAAAGAGGGGTTGTCCCGCTCCTCAGGACAATCCCACCCACTTTGGGTCATTGTAATGAGGTGCTGTTCCCATCCTCGCGCCTAACCCCGGGCACAAAAGCGCCTCCTCCTGTTGCTCTTTTCTCCCCTTTTCTTAAATGAGATGTACAAAGAGCAGCCCCCTCGGTTCTGTTGGCATCGCTTGGATCCACCCCAGGCTACTAGGCCCCACCGTCACGACAGGGCTTGAACCATGATGAGGGGCTATGTAATACCTAAGTAAGCCAACTTACCATTGCAGTAAATGTGTACAAGGCACAAGATACACATTAAACACATCTAGTCATCGAATAAATCCGAGAGTTCCTACGAAAATGTAAGAAATCTTTTGATCTAGTTTTTTGGCGTGTGTGCTGTGTAATAAAAAGACAAGCATTCAAATAACAAATTACAAGTCACCTGTCATTACAAAATGAAATGTCGCTTTTTGTTTTGTCATGATCTTCCGCCTGCAACAAAGCGAGCTGTCAGCCTATTGTATGGCAACATTGAGTCGATAAATATTAAGGTCAGGTCCTGTTGTATTACGCTTTCAGGAGGCGTGCGAAGTCACGACACACTGTTTACAAGCAACAAACCACGGTCAACGTGCAAGAGCCTGGCACTCCCTATAAATCATCACTTACTCGGGTTTATCTAGAAATTAACACCGGCTATTATCAAATGTGGCTAAATATTTGATTTATTAGTGAAATACGATGAACGTGAGTCTGTAAAGAGTCGTGGGCTCGTGGGTTTATATGTATTGAATTTAAACTGCACTAGTTTGGAATTAAGTTACAAGTAAGAGGATGTTCAACCCTAAATCGTCGCGGTCGGAACAGAAATGGTTGTCAGGAGTTCAATTTGTATGGCGGCGTCACACCCTTGCCTTGCATAAGTGCGCTTATTAAGAGGTGGTACCATGCTGCATTACAACAGGTTTGGGCCGGTACCTCTCGTTCACTCAATACCGCTGTAAAGTGACACCTAAGGTGTCGCGTTTCGTGTGGTTTGTGTGTAGCCGGTGGCCCATTGGGGGAGGGGAGGTGAAAAGGAGGGCAACGCATGGGCGTAATAATTATGCTGATGTTCATGGGCGTCGGTAGTCGTAGAAAGGCTCTGATTGGTCATTTGTCCTCCCATACTATGAAAAAAAAGAATAACTGCGACTTAGTGCGGAATCGTGTGAGGAGAAGGTATCTCCCCAGTCGTGCCTCCATCTTTAGCTCAGTTCGTATATCTAAGTTTGATGTACTGATAAGGACTTTAATGATATCAATTCATCCCAATGAAGACATCAAAGAATTACACATAAGTTGAATACCTGTATATTTCCGTGCCTATATGGCATCTAATTCTCATTAGTTTCTATGAGGAAACATCGCAAAGAATTGCTGCTCATCACAAGAAGTCGCGTACAACTTTGATGGGGGAAACAACTAAAAAGGGAATATAGTGAGTGTATCCACATGTACTTGTGTGTATTACGAAGAAACTAAAGACCCACTTGCTTTCGATCCATGTTGAGTAAATTACAGTCATGTTGTTGTGTGTTCCGTGCTTCTTGGCACTATACAACATTTTAATTCGCAGTTTGGGGATATGGTAAGCGCATTCAAGGAAAATCAAATTTTAGTCATTAACAAAAATAGTGAGTATTTTACGTAATACATATTTTACGTAATCCTTTTTTTCTAAGTTCGGACGAATGGATTGTTGAAGCTTTATATGAGCTAAGCTCAGCTAGTAGTAGCGTAAAATCTATCCAAGGGAACCATTATATTTTTATTTTTTCAGATTAAAAGCACATGGGTGTATACATGTTCAAACCCGTAGGTCTCGCCGTAAACTCGTCGTAGTCTAATGAAAATATAGCCTAGATTAAGGGCTATCTAACTCTAGTCCGATGAACTGTAGAGGGAAATGAAATAGCATCGCTAACAGGAGTCGCCTCATAAAAAAAGGACTAGCTAATTGTAAGAATCCCTCAAATCGGATTGAAGATTTCCGCATTCAAATTACTTTTGTAGATATATTAGTACAGACTGTAATCTGGGCCTAAGTACAACCGTATTAGATCGGTAGTTATTACAAATATACATACAAACTTATAGAATAAAAAACTAGTAAGTTTCGTAGGATATTCTTTGGTTCTTATACACTTACTCCATTTTTTTGAAAACAGCATCTAATTTGACATACAATTTCTTTTTTGATGTGAAAACAGACAGGAGCTAAGTCTTATAACTAAGTAACGCTAAATTTAAAAGCTCTCACTTCACACCGGCGTTACGTGTGAAAGATGTATATTCTAACCACAATGGCTCAGTTGTGTTAGACTGGAATGTAACAGTTGCGTTACAATAGCGTTATATACTTTATTAAATATATAACATTTCGTAGCCATTAATTAATTAATTTATTTATTAGTAAAAGGACATGCCCAAGGAGACATTACGGTCGCCCAGTTCATCTCCTAGGCTACAAGACACTATAAGCCAGGGTACATACACAATTACATAAAACATACACAAACCTGAATATTAAGTACAATTATTTTCTCAATTATTTATCAACTCGGTACTTATTTTCCAAAATTCGGTGAATAAACCGTACACTGGTGCGGTGGTGTTTCTAATATGTCTAGTTCGGTGTTTTGATGTGTTAAGTCGTTAAGTAAGCGAAGCGCGCGAGTCAGTGGCGCCTGTTCTGCGCTTACCGTTCTGCAAAAAGGTAATGCGAATAGCTAACGACGACGAGAATATACATAGAGATCCGGTACATGAAAGCATATATTACGCATTAAATTTATTATATAATTAGGTCCTAACTGAGGTGGTATGATTACAGTGAAGTAAATTCGCATGAAGGAAATACGGTGAGGTGGATTGTTCATTAGTGTTAATAATAATTTCCCAATCATTCAATTTACAATATTACTATAATTCCACCAAAGTATTTAGTTGTTTACTGTTACCTGGAGAGGTACACCGTCTGGTACATGGAGAGGCCCACCGTCTGGTACATGACGAGGCATGAAGGCTGTATGTTTTACCAATCAAAGCTAATTCTTTATGTTATAATCAAGCATCGCGAATTTAGTGGTAGAAAATAGACATGAAAAGACACGCATACACTAACACATTAGTGAAAACGTACAAATACAAATTGTACATAGTAGTTCTAAGCATTGGAACCACAACGCGGCTTCCATAAACTTGAATTGAAGAACAAAGTAAGGATAGGAAATAAAGTATATATTCATTGATCCTTTACGAGATTTAGAAAGTAGTTGACATTATTTTATTAAGTTGGCCCCAAGATAAAGTAACGAACATTTTCATAATTATTTTCGTGCCACGAGTTTAATATCTCTAATAGCATTTAACTCGGGGAAAATTGGTCAATACACAATACACAAATATTGTACACAACCTTCGGTTCCAGATCGTTTTCGTGCTCAAGCTGACGGTTTTAGGTCGAAGGTATTTATTTTACTAACAGATAAATGGAGAGATAGCCCTTTTCGCAACACAAGTCCACCAAAAATGATGTATAGCGCCATAAAAGTGGCTCGTTTTTCCAATAACTGCTGCAGAATAATCAGCAGCAAATCAATTTTAAAGCGATAACTGCTCCAGCCGATTGATTTAATCGAACCGTTTTATTGGAAATTATTAGTTTTTAAGTAATTTATATAATTGCGTATTGCTTTACATGGTAGCTTGTAATGTGTGGTGATTTAAGCAAATTGCTATGAAATTTATGTTTTTTTATAGATAAAGGTCGATGAGACGAGGGCTTACATTCGACCTTATTCAATAGCGTAAAAGACATTACGTACTGTAGCCGTTAGTATTTATGTGACCCTACTCCTCGAGTAAGAGGTAGCGCCCTGCTGTCTGTAGGTGAATTCCCGGCACAATAGGGAAAGACCTCTACCTCACATGATTTCACCACAATGCCTACCCGACGCCCAGCATAGCCGTCAGTATGCTGGTGCGTTCCATGGGTTTGTGAGTATCCTGTGGCTCATTGGGGGATTGGGTGAAGACGAGTAACTCGTTTGCAAATGCTGATGTTAATGGCGTCGTGAGCCATTGCTGCGTAAAGGTATAAAGACAGCAAATTTTCGTTTGGAATAAAAATTAGCAGTTTTGTTTTATCCAATATTTACATAGAGGATGGTGGCGGCAAAATGTATACACATCCCAAATGAGAAGAAATTTTATATAGTTCATATTTTTAGTATAGAAATACATATAATACATGTATAAACATCCATGACCTAGGCGGGATGGCGTAACAAGCGGACTAACCGTTACGTTACCAGCCGGTCGTCAAAGCACTACCTCTCCCTAGGAAGTGGCGTGAAGATGTGCTGTTGTCGTTAAATGTAGGTCGAGACATAATCCGTTAATGTCGTTTTATCTCAACTAAATAGTTCATTTATATATTATAATTTATTTCACATATATTTATAATTTTTATATATTCATAATTAAAATGAATATACATTTATAAATTATTTAAACTTTTTTTTACTGCTCTCTGCTGAAGGAAGTGTCCAGTGCAAGCTGCACTGGACACTTCCACACATCGGTTACTATAAGACACGTCGGGCGACGGTGTTGGTGAGGGGGGGGGGCGTGGTTGCA
>JAFELO010000208.1:292256-319237 GCA_017140195.1 Eumaeus atala
AGTTCTAATAAATCTTGTTATAACAAAACTACTCGTACTTTAACGCATTTTATCTCGGTTTATTAGTATTTACGATCCCGACGTTTCAAAGAGACTTTAACTGCTACGGGTCTATCCGTGACCATTGTAGCTGTAAATCTTCTGAAACGTCGGGATGAACTTAATAAACAGCGATAAAATCAGTTAAAGTAGCTTTATTATGATGTGTAAAATTCGCACAAACCTAAGAAATTTCTAATAAATCTTTCAAGAAAATCATCTCAAAAAGGATATATATCCCTCTACCCTTTTGATAATGAAAATCAAGAGTTTTATAACACAAGTGAGGTGACACTTGGGTCACATAGTTAGACATATGCCTAATATATCGTATACTGTGTTTTTACGGCTCTTCACTAAAATCACATGCAGTGCTGACTAAAATGAACTTTAGTTGCTCTGAACGAAATTGACCCAGCGTAGCCAGTAAATGATGCTGATTAAAAAGCACACAAATGGAGGTGAGGTATTTAAAAAATGCAAGGCACTTCGTTAAATAATGATTCAGTAGGCTGAAGATAATACGAATATGAGATAATGATAGTCACATTCCATATAGTATGCGCATACGTGAAACTGGAACTGAGGCTGTATAATTAAAGGCTGCGCACGCGCAGTTGATGTAAGTTGGCGGACAGACGCCGGCAGTCTCACTCGAAGCGTTGCTACGAACGGTCGTGTTAGGCGACAACGATCCACGATCGTACGCATTTTCGAACGTACATACGATACGCATAGCGATTTTAAATTTAAAAAATAAAACATTTGTGTAATAAAAGTGATAAATGTGTGAAAACACGCGATGTCCGCTTGAAAAAGTTTTTTATTTGAAGTGTTTATAAAAGCCTTCCAAATGAAGATGACTGTAAATCGCATAAGGGTGGTTGTACTCGGTAGCCCTCGAAGCGGAAAATCAGGTAAACCTCGTCGTGTTATTTATAAATCTAACAACTATAAAATTATTTAGGATTTTTTTAATAAACTACCTCGAGTTGATTTTTGTAATAAAATATTATTACTTGTACATTACACATATTCACTTAAAATAAACATTTACTTATCTTTGAGATTAACACACTTTTTAATTTTCAATAATATTTTTTTCTTTCTAATATGAAATATAGCATTCTCGCAAGTCTATTTTACAGTTAAAATTTATATTTTGCAAATACCTGTAGAAAGAAGTACAACAAAAAAAAAATTAACTATTGAAAGCTCGCAATTTTACATCTCTCGCCCTTGGTAATAAGTATTCACAAATCAAGATTTACAAAATAAAGTGACTAGGCACATACCTATAATCTAGACCGATATTTTTTAATATAAAATACTTCTAATTGTTTGATTTACATCATAATCATAAGGAAAGGTCGGTTCGCAATCTTTGTGTATTAAATTCAATCTGAAAAATACGTTATTCTGAATACGTTATTCTAAAACTGGAAATATTTCAGAGAACAAATCTGACATTCTTAACATTAGTATAAATCTGTTTGTTGAATTTATTATACTGTGACTTTAATGTAAGGAATTTCTATTGTCTCAGGGTTATTATGTGCAAATATTGATTTTCTTCGCCTTATCATTGCATTCCTTTCGAGGCCATTCTTCAGTGTCAGTTCTGAGGTAAACCTACTTTCATGATTGTTAAACTAGTCTAAAAGAATCAAAATATTTTCAATTTTAGTTATGTTTATGTTATGATAAAAAAATTGGTAATACTTTTATAAAAGAAATTCACACAGGTTCAAAGTTGTATTGCTTTTATTTTCTTATTTACAGAAAATGATCATATCAATATCAAAAAAAAAAAAATGTGGTTGGAATATATAAGTAGTTAAATATACCCATTTTAAACTTTCTTTTTTATTAATATTGTATTTATTTATTTAACAATTGCCAATAAGCTCTGTTTTACCGGGTGACAAATCCAACTTGGATTAGTGTTGCAAAAAGTCTCGTTACACTTTTCCTTTCATATTATAGTTTTCATCGGGTTAGAACATTAGAATTACAAAAATATTATAATTCTATTTTGTTATTTTAATTTAAGGCAAAAACGACGAAACAAATTGGACAAATCCGTCCTATTTTAAAAGTTTGCTATTATTATTTACTTAACACTAAACTTTTAATGCCATCAAGTTTATTGGCACTCAGTCACCCACATACGCTTGGCTTCTTCTTATAGGTTTATTACGAGCCATGCCTAGGTCTAACGACTTACAGCGAAAGCTTCCTATTTCAACATCATCATCAGTGCTTATCAACCACTTGTGGATTGTGGACGTAGGTCTCCTTCAATGAACGCCAAGACGACCCAGACACGCGCATCTCACTCGGCTTTATATATCTCACTCTACCAAAATACTCCGTGCAAAAAACGGAGTATTTTAGTATAGTGATATGTCACTATGAATATGAGAATGTACTGATGTTTGTTGTGGTATCGAACGTGTCCATCGATTATAGCTTCTGGTACTTCATATTAAACGATAGTTAGAATACCGCGAGAGGTCGTGGTGTAAATTCAGCCCAGGGCTGACTTTTATATGAATATTATAAATAGATTCACTAAACACATAGTAAGCAGAACAGACTTACTAAATCTCAATGTTGGTATTTTTATGAAACACAAAACTAATATTAAAAGTACAGATAACATTATTTTAATGAACAAAATATGTAACTTTAAAATAATGGAATCTAAAAAAAAAACAGCACAAAATAAAACCATTTTATTTTACAAATGTTTACCAAACCGGTAGAGATGAAAATAAAGTACAAAAATAATGACGTGTTACATCGCGAAGAACACGGTAATGAAATAAGCTCAGTACATGAATTATAATAACATGCAAGTGTATGATTGTGCATCGTTTATCGCACGCAATCCGCAAATATAGTAATAGAGCAACGACCTCCAGCACGTTACACAACGCGAGGCGCCGGCGTCACTCGGTGGACGTCTGACCTACCGGCCGACTCGTCGTAATTGCACCGCCCTAATTGTACTGTTGACGGACCCCACTGCAATTCACATAGATCCGACATGCGAAATTGATTTTAAAGTAGACCCATGGGTGTGGTCTCACGGATGCGGCCGAGTTCCTTCGCCTCTATTTGATTTTAGAATTATTTTAGAGAGGCTCCGAAGCAATTTTCTGGAACGTTCGACAAGCTCGCGAGACTTTGGTATGCATTCTTTCATTTCTAGTGTATAATTGATGTTAACTAATATATTTGATATTAAGTAAAATGAAATTAATATTAAGTAATATAAGGAATGTTGATGTTGTGAGTAATTTTATGTAGAGCTTGTATCGTAGTTTAAGAAGAATTGTAATCCGAGATTGACACTGATATTCTTTACAGATTATAAATTAATGTTCCTTCTGTAAAGTGTTAAATATTCTATCCGTTGCTGGCCATATAAAGTCCTTAAATATTTTTTTGATCTAGTTTAAGCAAATAATATTTTTATATGGTAATTATATAGAGCTGTTGCACTTCAGTCCACACATTGGGTCTTGTAGGAGCAGCAATTGTTTGTAGGAGAGGAATTCAATATAATTTGATATTTAACAAATTGAAGTAGTGATATTAATGATTGTGATTTGCGAATCGCGGGAACAGAGGTATGTTTACACAGAAAGTAGTACATTTTTCTACGCTGACTTTCCAAGCTTTTACCTTCAAGAAAAATGAAAACAAATGCATAGGAAGTGACAAATTGCCGCTACTAAGTATAATTACCGAAGTCCGGTTCCGTTTACAAACTAGAATAAAATCTCAGAGTACTATTGTGCAAATTGGAAATTATCGTAAAATGTGAATGCTCACTCTTTCCTTATTAACATAAACGGACGAAACAGAATTAAAAACTGGTCTGTGCCCTTGAAGTGGCGAGCGAAAGTTACATGACGTAAAGACGGATAAAATATTGATTGCAAACATTATATTGGCATAATATAATGCTTTTTACGAACTTGAATTTCATTCATTGACATTTATTTCTTCTCATATTTTATGTGTTTGACCTGAATGTCTGGACAATGTGCTTTCGTTCCTACGTCCGTCTATAGCCAATCTACGGATTTTAATGTGTAAACTAGCTACTCCTCCGACAGAAATAATTTTATCTGTTGAAAATGTTTTCGCATGCGCATATAGAAGTATGCCGAAGGTTAGTATAAATCGGGTGAATGGAATGTTTTACAAATAAAACTATCAGTATCTTATTAGGAGGTAGTATCATACTGTAATGCAGCTGAATTGGTAACCTCTCGTATACACGGCACTGCCGTAAAGTTACCATTATGATGTAGTAATTTTCGTGAGCTGGTCGCCCATTGGAGGCGGAGAGATGATGGACGACACATCTGCATAACAATTATGTGGATGTCTAAAGGCGTTGGAAGTTATCAAAAGGCTCTCCTTAACCCCTTAAACTATAAAATATATTAGTCCAAGTGACAACTAATTAAATTTTTCCTACTTGATGAATTGTTTAGCGGAATATTACAATGAAACTACTTTTACGGTTTTTATCGCAGTTTATTTGATTACTTATCTAGCCCGACGTTTCAGAGTCTACCCGTAACTATGGTTGCTGTAGAGCTTCTGAAACGTCGGGCTGGATAAATAATCAAATAAACCGCGATAAAATCCGTAAAAGTAGTTTTATTGTAATGACTAACATTCGCGTAAACTTAAGACATCAATTAGTGAAATATGTTAGCATAAATGTAATTGTTGCAGTTTTTTACAGAATATAGGGCAATAGAGCAATCGGAGCCATTTTACGACAACAGAAGCCCATAAACGTCCACATAATTACTATGTCGATGCGTTGCCCCCTCCCCCCAATGGGCCACCGGCTACTCACAAACCGATCGGAACACGACACTGAAGGTGTCACTTTATGGCGGTATCAATTGAGAGAGAGGTACTTTCCCGGTCGTGGGACCAACTCTTTCTAAAAAAGTTAATGAACATATCAACATACATCTGTTATCAATCCATTTTATCCATCCTCTCTTGTAGGTCGGCAATGCACCAACAAATACCATATCAATATCGATAAGTATCTACTTTTCACCAAAACCTTCATAAATGTTCAAAATTTTGCACCGACAAATGCTATATCGATATCGACAAGTGCATCTCTATTTTTTTTTACTAAAACTTTAATAAATATACCAAGTTTTGCACCGACAATGATATTTGTCCCTTCCTTTCATGGTGTAAATGATTTCCACTTAGTTGCACAACATCGACGTTTGAGGAATCAAAACATTCTCCTGACAAAGACAGAGCTAATAATGAGATAACACAATTAATTGCTGTAAGATCTTCTAGTGAAGTGATCGATCGTTTAAATGACATGAATTGCGCGCAGTCATTACTAATTCAAACATCCTTGGATCAGTACCGTTTAACCTCGGAGACCATAATTCCCAACAACTAGGTTGTGACCTTAAAAACACCGTTATTTAAAATAGCCTCAACGGGGTTACAAGGCTTATCCGTTGCAAAAATATTGCCGGCCATGATGTAGGTCAGCATATCACTTACGAAAATTGATACGTTCGCATCTTGATAACAATGAGTGTCAGTTTTAAGTACACCCCGAAAGTATTAGTTTTGGGCTCTTGTAATAGCTGATGTGAAATTAATTAATAATTTAATCCAATAATAAAAAAGCACCCATTGTTATTTTTAATGTAAGTCAATTACACAAGTTAAAATTAATTCCGATCGTACAAATGGTGTATATAATACTTATCAGTTCATTAGGTGCTTTGTGTTTTTTTGGATCTGAATTTGTGGAAGCAAAGAAAAGCCGAATACAGCTTTATCGGGTTGTCATGAATGTTCGTCGGGCGACGAGACTGGGCTTAGGGTCTAAAAAGAATACGACCTCCAACTCTCTCGTAGAAGGCAGAGATGCATCACGATATCAGAATGTTCATAATAGGTACATTAACTATTATTATCACGGCCAGAGTGAAATAGGTAAATGGTTTGGTCTGTTTAGTTTCACTACAAGGTCTTGTAATACGATTCTCTTGTATTTATTTATCTCCAGTCAAAGGATGAAACTAAATAAAATATTTTTCTGAGTATAATTAATAATATTGCAGACGTATAGTCATAACTTACTACATATATACTCTCTTAAAGCTGCTTCTATTTAGATCACATACTAAACCATTAACTATATTAGCCATAAAACATTTTACTAGCTGCGGTCAATTAAGCTGTATCTACGTTCCGGTATTATAATGATAATAACACCATAATCATTTGTATTTAACGTCTATTGCAACTCGAGGACAACCCTATGGCTGGACATAGCCACGGCCTAAATACCTGTTCATAACGTTTACTATCCACGTTACAAAATTAAGCCCTTCACTAAAGGTCGAGGTTGCTTAATCACTTTATTCTCATAGTGATGGATAGCTGGCTTCGTCTATTAATTACCTGCGCTGCGTGTCGATACAACACCTATTGTTTACAACATACCATCACTCAGCCCGTGCCTCGTCGCTTGATCGATACTATATATCACATATGCACCGATGAATACATTACATGCTGTGACTCCGTACTGTTATATTAATAGCTTACCAAACTTGTATGTGGTATTTGGTTACAAAGAATTTTGTTTACATCTGCCCATTGCATCCCGTTGATGCTGATAAATCGTGTGTACCGGTAGACTATTTAAAGATTTAGATAAATCTTTTTGTTTCATGCGTCGCGTCGTAGCGTCGATGCGCAGAGGGAATATGCATAATCAAGTTTAAAGGCATTTATTTGAATTTGTAAATTAAGTTAGTGAAATTGGGAATTTTTAATTTACTTTTTTTTTAAATTTATAAACGCAGATATATTTAGAATATTTGATTGATCTATTCTCATCGTCTTCTTATATACACAAAAGTCCCCAAAAGCTAAGCTGTCTGTCTGTATGTGATCGATTTTTTCCAAGTCTAATAAAGTGACTTTTATATGCAGTTTTCATCAATGAATAGATTGATTCCCGGGGAAGGTTTTAGTGTATAATTCGACTGTTACTCACGGACGCTCGCCGGGCGGATCGCTAGTTATAGACAAATTTACCTCATACATACAATTAATTATTTGGATCATTTCTAGTTTTTTAAATCTGCTATAATATTAGCTTATAGTGGCATTGTATGTAGATATTATATTATTGTAAGATAATTCTATAGCTACATGCTCTATAATATGTAACTATCTACTGCAACTTCATATCCAATAAACTTCATATCATAATCCAAATTTAACATTTGCTTTGCAACAGCTTGCAAAATAAATAGTGTTTACCGTAAGTATAGATTAAAAATTCATCCATTAATTTATGCTGTACAACATTACAGCTATTCGAAAACATAATCCGATTGCCAGAGAAAGTATCAAAATTCCTCAATGAAAGCACAAAAAGTAAGAATAACGAGTGTGAAATCTTGATCGTGGTAATTGAAAAGGCAAATATCTTGTAAACGCCCATTAATTTGGCCTTTTACCAAGCTATTTAACAAACACGCAATTTTATTGATGCGATTCTACTCCTGCGTAATTTATTGCCTCTTTTAATGCTATCGCTTTCACCTTTGTTCTGAATGTATCGAAATTTAATATCACACTGGAATGTTTGGAAGGGAGCGTAAAAGTTCCAATCAAGAACCTTTTTAAATTTTGTATCCATTATTATATAACCATGTTTACAGTTTATTACTTATCTGTCCAAATGATTATTCTAATACTATTAGTTTTTATTTTAACTTAACCATTTTGGGTGAGACCAGGAGTGTAACACGTCTGCAGAACAACTATGAGGATGTCCATCAAAAGTCTCTCGTATACTCGTTTGTACCTTTAAATTTTAGAAAAGTAAATATAAAAGCTAGTAAGCGACAATCATTGGAGTTACTGAAGCCACCCAAGAGAACGTAAACATCTTAACGACAATCACAACTAAACGATAACCGGGCGCAAGTATTACGTCCGTTTCGTAGCACGACAACTAATTGAATGAATAGGTTTTTGCTTATACAATGTAATTTTATTATGGCGCCGGCTAGTGTAGAATGTATTTCAAGTCCATTGTCACGCGACCGGCGACACCGCGATCGGGCCGCAATTGCGTAACAAGAGACCACTTATTTCTTATGAAAGTGATTTAACTCACGACTAGGTTCGTCAACCCAGTCGACTCCACGACACCGTGAACATATCCCCAAGGACTAGGAAATAATTGTAGATATGCACTTAGTCCAGGCGAACGGAAATGTTAAATATCTCTTATAAATTGAAATGCTGAAACAATAATTTCATATAAATCCAATATCCAGGTGACAATATTTAATTTCTGTATTGATTATTAATTCATATTATAATATTTATTTATTATATGTGAACGAAAACAAATGTGTCGGTCGACCGTTCACCAGGTGGGAAGACAATCTCCGTCCTCTAGCCGGACCGGGATGGATGCGAGTAACAGGAGATCGGTCGTCTTGGTTCATTGAGAGTATGTCCAGCGGTGGACCGATAAGGGCGGATAATGATGACTCGTGAACGATACATTGTATGCTGGACTTGGTTCTGCTAAGAACAAATAATATAAATGTCTTTATCAATCTTTAAAATCATAAATGTTATAATAATTCTCATATTCACATACATACGTATATATATTAATTTTATGATATGAACAATGTGAAGTTTGCAAACTGAAACAAATGAAACACTGTCTATAATTCCTTCCTTCCTATTCCTATGTATTATGAATTATTATTCAATATTATTAAAACTAATGAGTTTTGTTCAAACGTCGTTAAGTTCCCGACAATAAGTGATAAGACATTTCGAAATATCTCATCAACGATTGTTGTATCTGAATGCTCCCTTTGACGCCACCAGGATTCTCCACACTTCGTTTTGTCGGTAGCCGCCATTCAAGTAAGTGCTTCGTCATTCTCGATGATAACTATTTGTATACAGCCTTTGTAAGGAATTCCAGGAGTGGTATTGGAAAAAGTCTAATAAGTGCAGTAGAAAGTTGGGAGTAATGACCCAATGATGACGTTTTAATAGGAGTTCGTGTCGTGTAATAAATGGCCATGAGCTTCAACATATAATTAATATTGTATGCCCAGATTAATAACTAGCGCTCGTACTATATCAGATTACTTAGGTTGGAACTTTGTGAAAAGTGTTTGCAAATGTTTACAGTACATAATATAGTGATCTTATATTTCCCTGCAATGTTATAGTTATAACACAACCAATGTATTGTGGTAGATTTTATAAGAAGCATCGACATAATATTTAGATATTTCAAAAGCGGGTTTCGGAATCGTGTCATAAACTTTTTATAAACGTAAAAGGTTAGCAAATAATCAATACGTAGTCAATTATTTGTTCGGTTAATCGTCACATCGCAAGTTTTAAAAATTCAACGTTTTATTAAAAACTTGCGAATGGCGATGTATGTAAAGTCGTCAGCCTGATGAATTTATAGTTCAATTTTTGAACCAATGTTGCTCTGTAATATAAAAAAAATTGCATGAGGTTATAAAAGAGTTTTAAGGAAAATCGACATTCGGGAATACCTCATGACGTCACTGCGTATTTGTTTTGGCTCTCGACGAAAGAAAGTCAAAGTGATGTTGCAATCGGGAGGTATTTCAAATTATTTCCGAGTGCCGATGACTGCGTTCCATAAAAATACTTTTTATATGATACGAAGGCAAAAGATAACGCGGATATTTCGATAACTCTTGTACGAAATATTAATAAACTGACTGGTGCCCGCGACTTCGTCTGTGCACATATTCACACAATATCTTTATGAATTATAGCCTATGTGTTACTCTGATAAAGATATTGGCCATATTATTGTGAAGTGTCAATAAAATGCATTCTGTAGTTTTTGCTTGAAAGAGTAACAAGTTTCCACCCATAGTTACACACGTTCGCGTTTATAACATTAGTAGAAAATAAGCCTATATTTTAACTTGTCATTGCAATATTTATCCCCAAGGAATAAGCAAAGCTTATGCATAGTGCGCCCAAATATCTTATCTCAAAAATCTTAGTATTTACGACAGTTTCTGTGTGTTTCGGTTCGGTTCGTTTCGGTTTCGGTTTTTTATAGAATAGGGGGGCAAACGTGCAATCTGAACCTTTTCACGACTATAGGCACCCATGAATATCCACATAACTTCTGTGCCGATGCCTTGCCCTCCTTCCGCCCCCAATGGGCTACCGGCTACCCACAAACCGCACGAAACGAGATACTGAAGATGACACTTTACGGCGTTATTATGTGAGCGAGAGGTACCTCCCCGGTCGTGCCGGCCCAATTCCGTTGTATAGGAGGATGTAGTGTCATGGTCATGTAAATATAATATATAAAGAGGTGGGCAGAGGCTAGTGTGTAATAATGACCTCTTAAGTTTAAATCTTGGTGAGTTCAATTTTTTACAGTAAAATAGGCCAAACGAACAGACGTAGGCTTCTGGTCACTGAAAACGCCCATAAATATGCTTATAATTGTTATGTAGATGTGGTGTGCCTACTTCCGTCCTCCCACACCAAAGACCGCAGTCACGGGCCGCAGGAAAAGTGTCAGCACTTTATGTATAGCCGGCAGTGTCAAGCGTACAATACGCTACTACCCTGGTTGTTGATTTTTGAAGTTATACTTCTTTTCGTCAAAGGAAGTATTACTTCAGCTTCGGTAGGGAAAAATTATGAGAATATTTTTTTCACAAAAACAGACTGAAGTTAGCTGTAGTCAACTTTCTAGTTTTTCTCTTGTTAAGCCAAAAAAGTAGAACTTCTAACCCGTGCACACAGGTATACACATTTTTTTATATATTAACAACTGTTTATTGTTTGTTACAGCGGTGGTTGTGCGTTACCTCACGAAGCGATACATAGGAGAGTACAGCTCGACTGGAGGTAAACAAATTTTATGATTATTTTTTAGTTGTATACCGAGTAGCGTCGATTTGGGTCTCTATAAGCTAACCTCTCTGCCTACCCTATTAGGAAACTGGCGTGAAGAGATGCTTTTCTTGACTTGGAGGTTCCCTTTGATGTGCAGACCCTGGCCGTTTGGGCCATCAGAAATAGGATACTCTATTATTTTGACGTGTTAAATGTAAAGCGGTAGACCCAAGTCTGGGTGAAAGAGAGCACTACATGCGCGAAATATGGGACTCTGTGGATGTTTATGGGTTTAAAATATTTTAAAGCCATATGATAAATGTCCTAGTCTATACTATAATTTTAGTACATTACGATTGATGATAAAACTACATTAAATCAGAGAAGACAATTAAGAGGAAGCATCGACGATATACCTTTTGCTCACACGATGGGGCTGCCAAGTGATATATGACGTTTTTTCGTGTGGCTTTTGAGTTTACCGTGGCCCATCCATGTCCATGTCTACAGATGTCTGTAGTCATTGAAAGGCTCCGACAGCCACCAGGCCAGGCATTATGTTATGATAAACGTAGACGAGTACCAACTCGTCTACGTTTATCATAACATAATTATGTGGACAGGAAACGACTGGGAAGTTTTAAATATGACGCGTTTAAACGCGTCGAAAAAAAGGACCAATATTATCGACGTATATACGGTAGCGCTCTGTCACAACTGTCGCGATTCGCACGAACGAGTCCCAGCTAGCGTTAACGTTATGTCAACCTGTCAAGTCGGTTATGAATTATCTTTAACTGAAATGAACTTAAATTTAATGAAGTTAAATTATTAATTATATTTGTAACTATTTTGTTGCGATAGTGAATTTCTTTCTCTTTTGATAAGTATGTACTTATGCACCGACGTCCAAAGACATCCGCGTGTCACTACGATATTTTAACCCTGTCGTAACTTTTTTTGCTGTCGCAGGGAAACACATTTACGAGCCGTCAATGGGCCTGGGTGGGGTCAATTGGTGTGTGGGGCTCGCGGCACATCATAGTGCCGAATACCCACAAAAACCACCAAGAGTGCCATCAGTGCCGCCATTAGTTAGGTGCTCCGGAACAACTAATCATCAGGGCAACTCGATGGCCCGTCAGTCCCTAAGATACCGACGCCGCCTCCACAGATGCGGTTGTTCCGCACCACAGGACAACCCTACCAACTATGGAACAGTGCAATGGGGTGAGGATCCCGTCCTCGCCCCTTGCCCCGTGCACAAAAGAGCCGCTTCCTTTTGCTCTTTGAACAACGTGACGAAAGGTGACAACCTTTTCTTATAAAGGAAGCACAAAGAGCGACTCCGCTTATTGCTCTTTAGTCCCCTTCTTATAAGAAGGATACAAAACCATCTGCGTCCTTGGTTAAATTGGCTTCGCCAGAGGAGTCTGGGCTCACCCCAGGCTACTGAGCCCCACCGCTACGATAATGCTAGAACCACGGTGCACACTGCAATGCAACAATGACACTTCCTCAAATATGATCTTGTTTGTTTTGTTACAGACTTCTTATACCAGCACCGCGTCGCGTTCGATGGGACGGTCTCCGAGGTGGAAATACTTGACACATCCAGTTGTGCGGTGAGTACTTTCATAAATTATTTATTTGTAATTGTTAGGAGTTGTATTAAAAGCAACTGTTGAGATTATAATTGATAATGGCCCTATTATTAAAAATTATATTAAGAATAGACGCCTACACAAGTATCATAGGTAAGTTAGGCGATATATCACTGTTATGCAGGCGAGTTATTCTCATTACCTGCTCCCCTCCAAAGGACAACCGAAAACTCACTCTGTGGTAGTATGTTCATACAGGTGGTATGTTTATTTTATTCTATACCCCTCTACAATACAAAAAAAAAATTTACGACCATTCGGTGCACGCCCACAAACCAGCCGAAATGTATAAGGACGTTTTGCTGCTGCCTTTCGGTATTAGTGAAAAATGAGCGAGAGGTCCTTGACACTGCAAAGTATCACACTTTTTATATTTAGGGGGAGCAGTGATAGGCCGTGCCGGCCTAATTTTGCCGCGATTTTTTTTTCTATTGGTATTAATTGCTACCGTTATGTGTTTCGCAAATAAATAAATTATTCTAAATTCGATGCAACACTATGGTATCTTGCTCTCTTTCTACATTGTTGCAAGATGAGAACAGCACGACTGTGGACTTGCGATCTGATAGTTTACCTCCGTAATAAAAATGTTACAGGACTATAATTCTTTCGATTCTTAAACCTAAGCAAAAATAGTCGATATCCCTCGAAGGAATAGGATATAGTGCCAAGCTGCATCACAGCAGAACCGGTGCTGGTGTTACCGGGGAGTTGCGTCTGTATGATACCGCCGTAAAGTGGGTATGCTGTAGCGTTTAGTACAAGTCTGTGGGTGCCGGTGGCCCAGCAACGGAGGGCCCCGGCTCATCGGCATGTGTGGATATTAATGAGCGATGGTAGTCATCAAATGTCTTGACTTCTCGATTCTCCTCCTATGCTATAAAAATCTGTATTTTTATAGCATAGGAGGAGAAACGAGGCTGATCTGATACCATGTGACTACAAGATACCTCTCCTTCACCTAACATCGGCGTTTAGTGATGGATATGTCGCTTTTATTAGTCGAAGCCTCTTAAGTTAGCGTAGAGTGGATGGAGGTGTTGGAATAGGGGCCCAGGCCAGGCTGACGAACTTAACATGTTCGGGCTTGAACTTGATCAGACTGCTTGTATATCATGGATCAGCCTTGTCGTGATTCAGTAGCCTGGGTTGAACCGAGGCGAAGCCAATTGAACCGAGGGGGCTGCTTCTTGTATCCATTTTATAAGAAAAGGGGACTAAAGATCAGGAGGAGGAGGCGCTCGTTGTACCCTCTTTTGTAAAGAGGGGACAAAAGAGCTACAGGAGGAGGCGCTTCGATGTACGGGGCAAGGGGCGAGGATAAGAACCCATAGTAACATTCTAAAGCTAGTGGGGCTGTACTGTGGTGCGGGGCGACACTTCTGTGGAGGAGGCGTCGGTCCCATAGCAAGCTGACTCGCCGTCGAGGTGCCCTGATACTTTGTTGTTCCGAAGCACCTCTCCAAAGGCGGCACTGACGGCACTCGCGGTGGATTTTGTGGATATTCGGCACTATAATGTGTCGCGAGCCCTACACACCACTGGACCCCAGCCAGGGCCCGGTGAAGGCGCCTAAATGCGTTTCCCCGAGTCAAAAAAAGATACTGCTCGTAAGTGCCGTCATCAGAATAAACCGCATGTGCTTTTTAAGAACTTTTTAAAGAAGTGCTTGGCTCGAAATTGTGTTGTAAAGAGATACGCTCGGTGATACGTTTAACGTTACTGTTCCACAAAACTTTTACTTTTTTTACTTTTACTTTTTTAATAGCATAAGGGGGCAAACGAAAAATCAGGGCCTTTTGATGACTACCGACGCCTATGGATATTCGCATGATTGTTACGCATATGCCTTTCCTTCCTATCACCCCTCCCCTCAATGGGCCACCGGCTAATCACAAACCGCACGAAACACGACAGCGACGCTATCACTTTACGCCGGTATCAAGTGAGCGATAGGTACTGACCCGGTCGTGCCGGCCCAATTCAGTTGCATAGAAGGATGCAGTGTCATGCCCCATGCATGGTACTTCCGCCTCCTACGCAGCATGGCACTTACTGTTCAAATTATTGTCATACCGCGGGCCTTCAATCGTTCCTTAAGGAG
Source organism: Eumaeus atala (assembly GCA_017140195.1). Lineage (NCBI taxonomy): Eukaryota > Metazoa > Arthropoda > Insecta > Lepidoptera > Lycaenidae > Eumaeus > Eumaeus atala. The sequence continues at coordinate 307,056 of JAFELO010000208.1, forward strand.
TAAACTCCTGAAACATAACCAACCACAGTCACTACGGTACTTAAGTAAGTTCGTTACATAAACAAGCAATAGTTCTTCGTTAACAGTTACATCACGTATTGGGTGCAATCAAGAGATCGATGGCCACCACTTAATTAAGCCGCAAACAATGAAGATGCTAATCTGACAGTCCCGCCGGCGCATGATATACGGCGCACCATTTAATTATACACTGTTTATTGCTAGCCTGCCTATAATGTTTGTACCAACTTCATATTCACGGCATGTGGGTACTTTTTGTAGCTGGTGACAAGGTTTTGCCACTTAATACTTTGTATGCGGATTTTTTTATGTTCGTGTGTTGTATCGGCTTGCTGTAGCAATTTTTTTATTTCTTTTTATTTATTAATCATATACAACAACGTTACATATTTCTTATAAACTAAGGTGTAATCATAAGTCCATTAAAGTTCTATCGCACGCCCTGATCAAGTATATGTTTTCTGGGCGATTTATAACAGGTAAACGACCTGTTTTATAAGAACTGGGCTTTTAGTTTACTTGACTATGATTGTTTCTTGACAAAACTCTTCTTTAATGACCGATCCTCTTCGTCGGGTCATCCGGAATCGTACAAACCGTTTTTGTCCGTACTTGCGTTGACAGTCGGTGACGTTAACATATCACATACATTGGATGTCTAAACGCTTATCCACGATCTAGACTTTATCGAAGGTTGTGTTCACAGTCACAAAAAAGAACTATTCTGGCATGTTACAATGAAACTAATTTTACTTTTTAGGTTATATTAGTTTTATTTAATTATTTAACTAGTCCAACGTTTCAGAATTTCAGAATTCAATAAACCGTGATAAAATCCATAAAAGTATTTTCAATGTAACGAGTAACATTCGCGTAAACTTAAGACATCAATATTTTGACATATTTTTTCGATGCCCTGCAGTTGCGACTGTATCATAATTTACCTTACATATGAAGGATTGTATGGAAATATTTTGAGGGTACTCAAACTGCTACATTTGCCTGGATGAGCTTACCGATTTGGATGAGTTAAGGTTCCATGCACATTACACAATTGAAAATGTCTCTCTACGCTGTACTCATAATAGACTATCATTATGTTTGTTTCAGATCCGTGGTTGTCTAGGCGAGCACATACGATGGGGGGACGCGTTCGCGGTGGTGTATTCCGTGTGCGAGCGACGCTCGTTCCTGGCGGCGGCGGAGCTTCTGTCGCTGTTGGAGAGGACGAGGCTGCCCAGCTGCGCCGCCGTCACACTCTTGGGAAACAAACGTGACCTCGAACACGCCAGGTACAACAGTTTTCCGTAGATGTTAATTTTTTCTAGACTTACAACTTCAGGAAACCGACTTAATTCCGAAGATCAGTAATATGATGGCGTTGCAAGCATATGCTTGAAATGAAACCTAATGGTGCATACAGATATCATGAAAATAAAATTCTGATCACATTTGAGCTGCTAAATATATTAAGAAATTCGCCCTTTATCATGATTGCTATAAAGAGAATAAGGTACTTAAAGTCAAATGGACTATAAAAATCTCTCTCAGTGGTTTTATAGCGATCTACTAAGGAGTGTCTGCCACTAACGACGATGTCTCTATTAGGGAGGTCCATGCGGAGGAAGGTCAGGAGCTGTCGCTGCGCTTCGGATGTCAGTTCTACGAAGTATCGGCGGCGGAGTCGAGTGCGGGCGCTGCGCTGGCCTTCCACGCTCTACTGCGGGAGGCGCGCGCCTTCGCTCTCCTGCTGCCCACGTCACGGCGCAAGCTCGCCGCATACTCTGTCTCTAAGGTACGCTACATCTGCCTACATGTCTTCTTGTAAAATTGTGTACATTACTCATACAATACAAGTGTTTTCGTGTACATAGCTTGAAGCAGTGGTTTCCAAATTTTGTTTTGAAGCAAATTTTAATCAAATGAATTGTGCGTTCTATTTAAGTTTCGTGATCCCCTTAAGTTGTAGACAACTTGCAGTTGTGGGGGTAGAATCCCTGGTATCAATTTTGGTAGCATTGATATCACTGAGCTCTATAGCCGATAACCAAGTATCAAGCTGTCGTGTGTGGCATTATTCTAAGTCTGTTGTAATTGTGTTCGTAGTCATGTTCAATATGTAAGTAGGCAATTACAGCCTTGCTGAGACCTATAAACATTTTACATTCGACGTATCCAAATATCTTTTTTATTGTTGCATTTCAGCATACTCCAGTTAATCGAACTAAAATGAGCTTGATGTTACTAAAAGGACTAGTTGGGTCTCAATTTTTTAAACCAATTGCATTAATCCTGGCAAGAATCAAACATGTTTATCAATATATTGTCTTTTAGTAATTCAAATGTCATATTATTGTATACTATTGTACGTCCAATTACAGAAGTAAACATGACGTATTACGCCTGTAATAGTCAGACATATCTACGACTACTACAGCTTCCGTATAAATAAACCGCGTCACAACGGTGTCGACAACTCCTTGTACAGAAAGAAACCGTCCATCCAACTTGATCGATGGCGGCCATTTTTTTACGATTCTCATTTCGAACACGGCAATAGTTTTTCTTCGAAATTCTCGATCGTTCTCCGTATTTATTGTATCTTGTAGACGCTTTAAAATAATGATGTTTATTTATGTTCCAACCTTTTTTAATATGTGTATTATTAACTAGAGGTTTGATCATCCGGTAGGTACTCATCTACGATTCTACGAAGTCTCTGATATGTTTTGTTTTCTACAACAATATTATTTAAGATTTAATGGTTCAACTAGGTACATATCTATAATAATAATATAAAGATGAAGAGTTTGTTTGTTTGATCGCACTAATCTACTAGTCCGAAGGGAAAAATTAATCTATATTCCGTGACGCAATAAGAGGACCGGATTTACACGGGTGACATCGTGGTATGATGCTATTGAGGCGAATCTATATTATTATTATGCTGCCCAGAACAACAAACAATATATTGTTCGGAAAAGTCAGAATTCAAAATAATCCTATAACAATTTCTTATTGTTATCCGTAGTCAACAAATGTCTAAAGTATTTTTTTTTTACAGGTAATCGGAACGATATTCGGTAAAAACAGCAAAAGTGTTCGAAAGAAACGACCATCGCTTAGTATTTAGATTATTTATTAAAATATATATTATCGCTTCGACTTAAGTAAAAGCTTAGAGTTAAGTGTATTACTTTAAAAAGGCTTAAATGTGATTTTGATTTCTAACTGATGTAAATATAACACTATGTATTATTCGACATGTTCTTAGTATTGTAAGATAAAATGCAATAATCATTATGTTTTATGTTTGAATTAAAATCATGTTATTTTTAAATGAAAGATAAAATATTTTAATTTTATCTTCTACTTATAAATTTAAATTAACTCTAAAATGGAATATGTACTATTGTACAAAAGGTTTGCCGCTATAGATGCTACTGGGTTAATAATTATTATGCATTTAAGGATTATCTTTAACTTAGACGAAATTATAAAGATTTGTAAAAAAATTGAGTATATTATACTTAAGTAATTTATATAATTAATTGATCTCGTAATTAAACCTGCCTAAAATTTTACAATAATTGACTTTTAAAATAATAAAATAAATATAAATAAATGAATGACAACAAAGTAATACCTCCACGCTTAAGCGCCGAGAAACCCTATAGTCTATGTTAAATTTTGAACGTAGAACACGTTTTGTTAATGAAGGAATCAAATTATTGATGCAAATGAAAACAATGTGAAATTCTTTAATTTCGTCGGTGAATAATGTGATTTATTAATAATCAATTTATACATGGTTTAACATGAAGTTGTAATAAAAAAGACATTTATTGATCTCTATTAATAAGTCCAGTGAAATATGGAGATTAGCTTTAAAATTATTTTTGTGAAACAAATATGTAAATATATTCATTTTTATGGCTTGTAAATATTTAAGTGTGAACCTCGCAGTAAATAAGTTAGTGTTAAGTTTAAATTGTATTGTAAATATTATGTTTTTTATATACACCTATAAATATGAACATTTTTATACATATCTGTTCGTCTTATTTGAAATACAATATTCCTAATTCCCAGAAATAAGGAACTGAAGGTAAGACTAATAAAGACGCTGAAGGTAAGACCTATATTTGATCGCTGTAAAATAATTTTATACACTTTGTTTAGTCTTACGAATAATTTTTGTTTCAATAGAATAGGGGACAAATGAGTAATCGGATCCTTTTTACGACTACCGACGAACATCCACATAATTACATATGACATTATGTCCTATGTCCAGGGAGGCCTACCGGGGAGGGCAGGCCTTCCTGACCATAGATTCAGCAATGGACCTCTTCCGGCTGATGATAATGATGTGATGATCTACTAACTCAGTGCCAATGAACCTGAAAGCAAATCCAGACACACGAAAACGCTGTATTCCGGTACAAATACATGTTCAAAATTCAAACAATTCTACGAATTATCTTTGTCTCTTACTTTTGTTAAATAAGTGTACAACGTATTTGCCGTCGTTAGCGGATATAGTCTATGTAGCGTTGACCCGTAGCGCCCCAAGATTAGCCTCAAGCACGGGTACCGCGCCCCAGATAGTACCTAATAGATCTTTCAAAACGGACACTAACAAGCTGCAAGTAGACAATAAAACCGTGCAATACTTCCAAGTTTGATAAACGAGTGTACCAAGGAGTTTTGGCGCAATTGCGAACTCTAACAGAGTTACAAGCACCGCAATAAACATAAACTAATTATTATGTGCCGGAACACGCTTCATGGCTCGCTAGGAGAAGTGGAATTATGAAATTTAAATATATTTATATAACATTCGTGACAGTTTGTAGACGGTTTCCGTTTGCTACACAAGACTGCGTAACACATTTAAAGTATGGTGAAGAAAATTTTGTAAATTAGCATATTTCACTTTAGAAGTGCTGAGAGTTTGAAATTATTATTTCTTTGTAATATGCAAAGGATCTCTCTACTATTATAATGTTAGGAATTCCTGAGATATTTAGAAAATAATGAAAAGTATAGAGAAATACGTGTCATTAATAAAATAAATCTTTCAAGGCAATATAAATACGGACACTATTTTATTTCATGAAGTAAAATTTTTCTAAATTTTTAAATTAACATTTTAAAGTTACTTTTACATAAGATATTACAAAATTTAAAAATATGTGAAATATTAATGAATTTACTTTCGTACAGTATACGGGGCCGAATGAGTAATCGGAACCTTATTACGACTACCGACGCCCATGAACATCGCATAGTTACTTATACATAGTAATGGTATTGCCTTGTCATCCTTTCCTTCTCTTCCCTCGCAATGGGCCACCAAGAAACATTAAACAATTACAGAACAGAGAAAACAATTGTCGTATAGGATGCGCAGAGTTCCCGTCAACTTTTTTGTTGAGGGCTGAAGAAGGATAATTTCTATAACAAAGCTCTTACATATAGAACATTTCTTAAATTTATAAAAAAATATTAAACATTTCCCTTGTCTAGTTGCCACACAAGTCCTTATGGTATTTAGCACAGGGCTACGCTAACTTGGTGTGATATGTCCACAGATAATATTATTATTATTATTAGTTAATTTTCTTAGATTGGGAAACAGAGATTTAGCTAGAATTTGCCACGGACCCGGATAATTAATAACACTACTGAATTATACCATTTCAATTATTTAAAATAAACCGCGATAAAATCCGTTATCCGCGTTATAGTACTACTACATTGTAATTATAGGGGGCACGGCAAAGAGCAATAGGAGCCTTGGACGAGTTTCGACGTCTATAGACATCCGCATTATTGTGATGCAGATGCTTTGTCCTCCTTTCCTCTTTCCCTCCAACGGGCCACCAGCTAGTCACAAACCGCTGTGAATTTAATGCGCGCGACCAAGTCCGGTCGAGCCGGCCCAAATCGGCTGCAATGTGGCATGGCATTGACTCTTATTCTACAATACTACTTCAGTATTATGTATCTGTGTACATAGGTACACAGCCACTGCTTTAACAGTATATTTTAGACATCACTGCACATGGACGTGAATTCAAAAGAAAGGGACACTAAAAATGAAATGTCAGATCACTTTCGAAACCATTGTCCAAATGATGTACTGATAACGTCCAAGTAGTTGACTGGGACATGTGAAAGCCGGCGACAGGTGTAATTTTAAAGCCCCGACGGGTTTCGCAATGAAAACGATAGTTCGAAACATCATAGTATATCGCCATGGAAATTATCTCAACGCTACCGGCGATCTATCGCAGCCAAGTTCAAAATCACTTTGATGAATGATGTTATTATTGTTTGACAGCTAAACTGTAGAGTTGTGGTTATATAGCTAGATAGACGAAGTGCTATCTGCTTCGTGGTATAGTGGTAGACATGTTCAAATAGTCGAGAGTTGATGGGTTCGAGTCCTGGGTGGGACCAAAGTATTATTGAAATTTTTCAATTTCTACTAAGACACGGAATTGGCGGTGTCGCACCCCCGTGCCACGGAGAGCACGTCAAGGCGTCGGCCTTGCGACTGTTTTCTCTCCGGTGGTGTCGGCTTGCAGAAGTGCAGGCCATGAAGAGGGTTTGATGCTGATTTTTATTTATAGCATAAGTGGTCAAATTATTATTTGAAGCCTTTAGATAACTACATATAAATAACATGCGCTAGCAGGATGTATACCTTTTCCCATTTCCCTCAATGGGTCATTGGCTTCCAATAAACCGAACGATACACGACAGAATAGCTTTCATTTCATGCTGGATTTATGTAAGTGCGATATAGAAAATAATAAGAAGATACGGAAATTATACCAAGCCTCGGTGGTTCTTTTGCCAGCAAGTTCAAGTGTATATTGATCACACTTCACACGTGTAAATGGACAACACTTTGAAGGGAACGTAAATGAAGATTAAAGATCAAATTCATCAAGATATGTGTTCACTACAGCTTAGTTTCTTAGAGCCTTGGTGTAGACGTAAATTTTTACTAACTCCATTGATTAATTCCATTTTTTCCTGGGCGTATGAAATATTTTAATTTGTGCAAATACCACTTACCATTAATAATCCCTTGTTATTATACAGGTGTGTCGTTATGGACGATAGACAGATAGTGTGGCATTCCAAGATCATATTAGTGGCGCCTGCGCTCCGCTCCCAGCTGGCAGCTTCCCACGTTACGGAGCCGAGCGAAAGAATATGTGTATGCCTCGAAACTTGCCGAGGACCAGTTTTTTTAGGAACGTAATTGTTTTGCTTCAGTAACTGGAATGCTATGAATTATTTCATACTGGTTATTGCTTTTGAATTTGTTCGCGTATTGAGAGAGGGAAGAAATACGTTTGCATGTCGCTGGCTGTTGAATCCCGTGGTCCATTTGAGTAAATGTGTCCAATTACGCGGCTGTTTATGAGTGTCGTTCATTAACTGATTTTCTCTGACTATCGCGTATGCTCCCATTTAAAACTAAAAAATACTAAAAATTATTTTTCGCTCACGTGATACCACCGCTAAGTGACGGGTGCAGGTCCTGTCCCGGCGGACCACTGCGGGAGGGGAGGGTAATACGTGTGCATAACAAGCATGCAGAAAGCTATGGGCGACGCCAAAAGGCTACGACTTCTCATTTTTCCATTTAAACCTCAAAAAATTGGAGAATACTAAACGCTATAAAAACATTTTTATATATTTTATGGGGACAAACGACAGTTGGTACCTATTGATAACGACCGACGCCCTTAAACATCCGCATAATAATAATGCAAATGCATCGTTCTCCTTTTCTCCCCTCCTGCCAAATACGGAAAAAGTCACGCGAGAGCGAAGGTGTCACTTTGCGCCGATATCATGTGAGCGAGAGGTATCTCCCCGGTCGTGCAGGCCCAATTTTGCTGCAATACAGCATGTCACTACATCTTATAAATAAGATGGTTGGTTCAATGATCGATGTAGACAAACCGATCTATTATGCATATATGGAAACCCCGAGCATGAATGCGGATATAATAGTTGTCTAACTGATAAAATTTTCATGAGAAATGCGTGGCCGCAGGTTTCCGACATAAATCATCCTATAAAATTCATATGGCTGGCCAGGGTTGTGGTTATCGTCGCCATTGGATATTTTGATAGATTGATCATCTATTTAGAGAGGGAGACGGTTTAATTATGATTTTTCTTAACAGTAAAATAGGACTGGCGAGCAGTCGAAGGCTTTTACAATAATTAAAAAGATTTTTTTTTTACAAGAATCATGTTACGTTAGCCTAATCCCGTGCTAAGTTCTATCAATTCTTGTGTTTTAGACAACAGAAATATATTTAATTTTTTTTTAGTTTGAGAAATGTTGTAGATTTAAGATTTTTATTATAGAAATTCATATAATACATAGATGATGAAAATCAACAACAGCCAATGACCTGGGGGAGCATCGAACCCGTGACCTCTGAAGCAACACGCACGGCTTAACCGAGCCGTGTCACCCCTGCGCCGGCTGGTCGTCATATTTATATTTTTAAACACATTTTACAACTACCAATATCCATAGCATCCTCCGCACTATCATTATGCAGATGCGTTGCTTTCTTTCCTCTTCCCCTCCAGTGGGCCACCGGGACCACGCAAACTGCAACGCGACAGCATAGCTGTCACATTACGGTAGTATCATGTGAGCGAGAGGTACCTCCCCTTTACAATATTCACTTACCTTTTATAAAATTACGGCATATAATTTATGAATCCATAATAACCATAATCTGAACATTCAAATAATCATTAATTTTATTATAAATAAATTTCTATATAAATATGGGTTACTGGGTGATGAAAGGAGAAGTGCGGTTTAAAATAACCAATAAAATAGTGGGCGTTTTTTCCTTATGAATCAAGTAGGAGCGTCGTTAAAACTTCCAATAGCTCGGTAATATATTTTGAGTTGATCAGGTTTGGAATTAATTTCTTCATTGTGGGTTCCGTAGGTGTCTCAGAGAGTAGGTATATTAGTATAGGTATGCTGTATTGCTGCGGAATTGGGCTGGCACGAGCGGGGAAGTACCTCTCGATCACATGATACCGGCTTAAAGTGACATGTCCGGTGTCGCATGTCATGCGGTTTGTGAGTAGCCGCTGGCCCATTGGTGGGGGAGGTGAAAAGGAGGGCAACGCATCGGTATAGTAATTATGCTGATGTTCATAGGCGTCGGTAGTCGTAAAAGACTCCGTTGCTCGTTTGTTCCCCTATACTATAGGAAATTTAAAAAAAAAAACAAAATTCATGAGTGCAGAGCGAAAGAAATTGAAATTTTGTCACTCAATTAAACCCCATATTCGAAATTTTCAGGTTCCGCTACGGTTACGAAAAGCATGTAATTGGTATATCCGGTTAACAACAACGATTCTATATACACCTGCGTTTATTTAGGTCCTTAACATCTCTATTCTATATTCATAGTAGATATGTGAATGTGGCAGAGGTGGAGATGGACTTGACCTTGGAAGGAACATTATTTTAGTTTTCAAAGAACACACAACCTTTTTCACTTCTTAGAAGGATAGAGTGTCCACAACAAGCTGATTACATTTCTACTCACAAATAGAGACCATCCATGAACTGACGAAAACCGTAAGAAATCGCGCGTTCAAAACGCTGAATGTGGTACGACCTAATGTAATTAAAATATAAAACAATTCGCTATCCCAGCAACATAAACAATAATCTAACATAGGAATAACATCCCCCCCGCAGCAACGGTTGCGGCAGCCGTCTATATGGGACTTAGATACTATTCATCAGTGATATATATGATAGTTCGGTATCATCGGTACCGGTACATATGATAGTTCCTATGTGTGTATGCAACAAGTGAATTCCGTATGCCATCATTCACCTATTTCGGTACGTATGAGATACATTGCTGGTTATGGTGGCTGTACGAGACTTCGTAACACCGCCAACAGCCTGACTTTTTGCTCTATCAGCAGCCGACCATGTTTAGAACGCAACCTCGAGGCAGTCATAGAAAACGATCAAACTTAAAATTAAAAAAAAAAAAACAAACGCGCGGTTTATAATCGCACGTTCAAATCGTCGAACGTGTGGTTGACCTTAAACGTTAACATTACAAAGAAAGCGATGGTAAGTACATGGAGCAGGTCAAGTGTATGAACCTGCGGGCCGCTTGTAGCATCAATTATAAATAATAATATGTATTGATTAGTGAGTGAAAGCATTTAATACAATCAGAGGATCGATAAAGTATAGCCGGGGGCAGGTCTGATGATATATTGATTAGAAAATGATTAAAAATAAAGATGAAAAACAAAAGTAATAAAATGAAATGTCCACTAGTGACCGCTCAACAACAGATGAACCGAGTTTCTTCCACCTGTTGCTGAAAAAACTAAGTATAGTATAATCAACTTCTGAGACTGATTCTGACTCACCACTATTTTCTTTTGTTAATTGATTTTTTTAATTTTTAAAAGCAATGCAATTGTGTTCTTTAGCGTTGGTCAACTTGGTGTAACATTTGTGTAATAAATACTACAGAGTTGTATTTTTAAACATAAACACACCACATACATGAATTATGTTCTTTTATAACACAAGGGGAAAAACGATTAGTTGGAGTCACATGAAGACTACAGATGCAAATAAATCAACATCGTTATGTAGATTCCTCCGTCCCCCAAGGAGCCACTGTAAAGAAGAACACCAATGATAAGAGATGTAAAAAGTAGTGCTACTTATGCGAAGTCATGCTATTCGTCATGATTTCGCTAGTCTATTTCACTATCATTATAGCCTGAAAAGGAAAGTTACAATAAGGCGATTAGTAGGTTGAATTGTACGGTCCTATCTAAACCACGTAGCATGGATTAGAAGATTAGGTTTAATTAGAAGATTTTATAAAAGTCCTCCTAGTGAGTAATATTTTTCGAGGGTATTTTTTACATTATAGGGGACAAACGAGTAAGGTTTAGAATGCGACGGTAATATACTCGCACAATATCAGCAAATGTCAAAATGCTATGCAGGTACTGATAAATCAATCATAATCATAATTCGTTATTTGCTGTAAAAGTGGTACACAGTGGGTGATGGTTTTTATATTGTTTCTAATACTCTTAACTAATAAATAATATGCAAACATTGTTAAATATCAAACAAAAAGCATAAAATTAAGAAATAAATATATACTAATGGTTAAACAATGGAATGTAATGTCAAATTAAATAGGTTATCAGTATCATAAAAATGACAATTAATAAAATTGGTTAGTCTATAAATTATTTCATAATTTAACCTAAATCGGTAATTAAAATTCACAAACAAAAAAGAAAAATAATATCAAATAAATTACCACAACATCATAAGTTAGCTTAAAATTTCGCCAATCGAATTAAAGTTTTTAATTTTAAACCCTTTTCTGATTTATTTTTTAAACTTATTATATGGTAACGCTTTTATGTCATCTGGTGTAGCATTGTAAGCTTTTACGCATATTCATCATCACTCATCTTATCGGTCCCCTGCTGGGCACAGGCCTCTTTCAATGAACGCCAAGACGACCGATCTCCTGCTACTCGCATCCATCCCGGACCGGCTACTGCACGGACCTGGTGAACGGTCCACCAACGCTTCATTTTCCTAAACGCGGCCTCCACTCCAGAACCTTACTCCGCCCATCCGCCATCTATTCTTCTGAGCGTGTGACCAGCCCTTTGCCACTTCAGCGAGCCTATTCGTCCCGTGATATCGGATATTTTAGTTCTCTGCCTTATGACTTCATTACGAATTCTGTCGGACAGTGGTACACCCAACATAGCACGTTCAATAGCCCGCTGAGCTACCGCAAACTAGTGGACCAGTCCTAACTTAAAAGGCCATGCTTCGGCCCCGTAGGTCATCACGGGGAGGACGCATTGGTTGAACCGGTTGGATACCGCAGAGCTTGAAGACGAAAGTTAATATACTATAGGATACATATCGACAAAAAACGGAGAATGCTGATTGTCTATTATTTAAGCGATTGGTATTGGCATGTATGAGACTAGAAATTGCGAAAATGGTACTTTTATGACATTGAAACCCGAATTGTTCCTCCTTAATAGCACCAAACTTATTT
>JAFELO010000208.1:319539-361542 GCA_017140195.1 Eumaeus atala
GATATGTCACCCGTAGTATCGGTGTCAATTCGGTTTTACAATCTTTTATGACCTTCGTGGAAATTCCATCGTTACCTTAGGCATTTGTATTATTAAGAGATACAATAATATTATTATTTTCGTTAAAGCTGCAGGGTGTCAAGAAAATAATACTCAAAATACGAGTTTTATTTGAATTTTGTAGTTCTATTTGTTTATTTTTATTCGTCAAATTAATTACATTTTTATTGATAATTTATTAGCAATGTCAATAGGTTCCGATATGATTAAGTAATTATTATTTCGAAATCCTGACTGAGCGAAAGTATCGCTTTTTATTAGTTTGCATGAAGCCTTGTATATGTTTCTTGCCCGCTTTAAGTAGTTATTGTTGAATATTCTTTGAGAGAGATAAAGTTTGTGTCGTAAAAATTTCCAATAAAGCTGATTTATATTCTTATTAGTGCGCGTTCTATTTTTGTAAAACGCGTATCGAAGTGCTTGTTTTATTTTCCAAATAAATACTAAATTTAATAAATAAACCCTCGTTGGTGCTCTTAAAGCCCAGTGTATCACTTTAAATTAATTACATAGTCAATAAAGGTCTCAAAGGAATATAATGGCAATTTGAAGAGATAATTATTGTATTTCTTTTTTTATCTTCTAAACTACACATATTCATCAGATTATTATTGCTTATGTGTGCTTGGTGGTTTAAAGAAGCCACGCTCCTTCTATTCATTATTTTATTTTATATTTACCCTTTATTACCCTTCGTTTTCTATACGCTTCATTTGGTACAACGTCACTTGATAAAGGTTTGAAATTTCACGAAGAATTATAAAACAACAATTATCTAATTAATATGTTCATTATGAGAGGTTATCGTGTCTTTTTGGAACATGTCCCAGTTGTGTTTCACAGCAGTGGTGCTGTCACAAGGTGTTTAAAAAGTTCAAAAATACTTAATATCAAACCACTAATTGCTCTCTATTCGTACAGTTTCTAAGATCTCACAATGTAACAGATGCAATTGGCAGAAAAAGTCTGAGATTTTATCATTTTGTTTGTGTCTATTCATTCCCCTAGTACGAGGTTAGTAACAATTTCATTGTATTTTTCTTGTGTACCTCCTAGAAGCGGCCTTGCTTTTCATAGGGTCACATGAGTCCATATTATTATTTTTAATTTCTTTTCTTCTTTTTTCACTGGTACCCCAAAGTTACCACTTGTGTTGACTGTTGTGAAAAAAACAAAAAAAAAAATGTTTGTTGGTGTTTTTTGTTTGTGTAGTCTGTCCTTGTACGTGTATGTTACTCTCCATAAACCAAAAGTTCACGTCAGCGCTGATTTTAGAAACCGCGAGCTACCACCTGTCGTCAGAGCCGGAGAACGAGGGACCTCTCGGAGGCTCTGGCCACGATCATGATAGTCAAAGTAGCTGAGCAAACATTATCATATCAGGATGCATCTCTCCCATTTACGGATTAGGGGGGACCTCCTTCGACACCAAACCTAGTCTCATCGCCCGATGAGCACTCACAGCAGTCCGAAGAAGCTGCATTTGGTTTCTCTCCGCTTCCACAGCATAAGTTCAGGTCTGAAAAAAGGTTTTCAGTGTATTGTGTTAAAAATCGGTACTATAGCAAAAGAGTTCAGTTGGGATACTCAGCCGGGATACGTAATGAAAATAATTAAATAATCCTCAGTATTGTCCTTATTGTCCCTTATCGTATCGATCAATCCTCTATGTTCAGAGATGTATCACAATCCATATATAATCACAGCGGCTTATACCTAATAAATATATATCAGTATAGCTAGTATAAGTGGCACACGTTACATTGAAAATCAAAAACTTAAGTGCACAAAACATATTGTAAGGAATTCTGTGCCAATGTTACGACATTAATGTACGACATTACAAATACCACCAAGTCCATCAAGCACGTAAGGGACCAGGGAACATGCAAATGTTCATACCCTCGAAGCATTCAACCCTCCTTCCGTCGCTGTTGGGCAGAAAGATTGGCGATGTCAGGGCTGTGAGCACCCACGTTAGCGCACTTGCTATGCACACTTACCATCAGGTGACCGATCTACCAATAAAAAGGATACAAATGTATCAGTGACAGGAATTTGACACGCATGACTTCGGTACAGCGGCGCTCGTGAGGCGCGATCGAGATATGGTATCGACTACTTTCATCGAAGATGGAGAGATACCCGATGGCGTCGTTAGGGTTGTCCACGTACCTGACTTCCCAATCCTGGTTCTCTCGAGTACTGGGACGTCCGAGATTCATTTTTAGCAGCGTTCGGCCATTATTGGGAGGAGGAAAGGAGGGCAACGCATCCTCATAACAATAATACGGATTTCTATGGCCGTCAGATCGATTGATCGTTTGTCCCCCCATACTATGAAATAAACGTCCTGGGCTTAAATGCCATGATTACGTACGTCTCGCTCACATGATTTATAGTGACAGTTGTCCTGTCGTGTTTCGTGTGGTGTGCGCATTTCGTGTGGCCCATTGAATGGGAGAAGGCTGCAGATGTCTATGAGCATGGGTAGTCATAAAAAAACGCAGCAATCGAGCCGAGAACGAGAAAATATAAACGAAACCTTCCAAAAAGACCATAACTTCAAGATGACTGTACCGAATGTGATAGTATTTTATTTTTGCGTTCATTATGGAAGGATCATTGTTTTTATACCAGAAATCATTCAATTCACATACTAATGTTTTTGATTGAAATTACCGAAACGTAAAATTGCACGTCACCATGACGACAAATTCTGCAATTATGACAGTACAATGTCTGTCGGGACACATAGTAAAAGAAAGTTGTGTATTTTAATTCAATTACCACTTGTTTTACAGAAGATGGTGATACTTTACATAGAATACAACAAAATTAAATACGTGAACAATCAGGACGATTGTGCAGACAAATTCAAATTTTTGAAGTTTGGGGTGGCAACCCTAGCCTAATTGGCCGTCTCGGACGAACTTCACGCATCACTCGTGATCGCTGACGGGATATTAATTATTTCGTTTGGAAATCGTTTAGTAAAGTAGCGAGTGTATTTTGTTTGTTTAATTGAATTGATAGGCAAGTTCAGGTGCTGTGTGTAATATAACATCATCGAGAAAAGTGTGTGAATAACCCAAAATATTCCTTCGGCGAGTACATGTCATACCCATACGCTTTTATTTTTATAATTAATACTATAAAAAATATCTCTGTAACAAGTATAATTTAAGAGAGTGCTTCTTAGATTATGACAATCACAGCTGTCAGTTATCCTACGCATTGAAATATGTATCCAATTAGCAAAAGACCAGAGGCCTGATGCGAATTGGACAACGCATCTGCTAAAACCTCTTACGCAGATAATGGACATCTGTTATCAGCCGGTGATTATTACTGACGAATCAGAATTTATTCCATGCAAAAATGTGTGTGCAAACTTATGTATACGCGTTAAAAGTTATGCTTGTTTGGCGTACATATTTAGAATCTTTGTGTATTTCGCCTTATTCCACGTTTGCAGAAAAAGCGACACTGACAATAGAGCAAAGGTATTTAATATTTAATACATTTGAAATTGTGTTGAAAATCATAAGTAACATTTTTTTAATAACTATAATGTCGACTACAACTATAATGTTGACTACAACTATAATGTTGACTACAACTATAATGTTGACTACAACTATAATGTTGACTACAACTATAATGTTGACTACAATTATAATGTTGACTACAACTATAATGTCGACTACAACTATAATGTTGACTACAACTATAATGTTGACTACAACTTCAGGGTGCTTTTCGTGACGGTATGAGGGCGTCGTAAAAAATACTCTCATCATTTTTTCCTTACCTCGCCAAAAGATGTATAACTTCAAAAATATTTATGCAATAGAACAAGTGACACCGACAATGCAACAGGTTACCCGGCGCGTCGTATAACACACGTTATTAATAAACCGTAACCCTATACAGATCTAAAATAGATCGCGAAGGGCGCGGAACCAACACTACAGAGTTGCGGTCTCTAGCAGACTAAAGGGTGACCGCAGTCTGACCTTACAAGCACCATACACATAATACGTGCTTAAACACATCGGTTGTATCATAAGAGGCATACCTGGAGTTATTAATCTATTCATAATAACCTCTTATTATATAAATTTTGTAAGACCTAGTGTCAGTCTGCATTGCAGCGGAATTGGGCCAGCACAACCAGACATTCTCTGACACGCGGTAGACAGTAATCATTAGAAATAAGAAAATATTATTGTTAGTATCCAATGTAAAATACAGAAGCGTTTTTTCGAAGAAGTAAATTCTTAAGCTTATAAAATATTAATACTTTAAGATAACATTATATAAATCTTTACTTACACAACTGTAGCTTTAAAAGTAATCTTTGAATTAAATCAATACAAACTGAATCCATTCCATAATTAATTATAAGAACCGTATGGATAAAATGGCTAACCAGGATGCATATTTGTGTTACAATGTATAAGCACAGTCCGATGGCATAAGAAACGGCGCATAAATGTGGGTAGATAAACATAATCGGCGATCACCTGTCCGATACTTGACGGATGAAAAGTCGCAGTGGTAGATGGAGGCTCATCGGAGAAAGTGAAACTGTTCTCGATATACAAAACTACTAGATGTGAAAATAATATTACTTCGCGTTGGCTGCGTTTCAAAATTAACTATCAGTACTGTATAGTCGTTGACATATATATATATATATATATATATATATATACATATATATATATACATATATTTAGCACACGACAATGTGACCGAACTGTGTGAACTGACTCCCTAAGAACTATTATCGTGAAATTGAAGAATATAAGATGGACAAATGATGCGCGGTAAAAAGTGTCACTTTTTCACATATCCTCATTATAATTTTTTATTCTATGGTCCTTATATCGTTTCTTAACGAGTATAGATGACAGCTAGAGCAAAAAGTAAACTTTGCGCTTAAGATAGATGCTGCAATATATATTCCCTATATACTCTATATAGCTATATAGTGCAAAACGAGTGTTTCGCTGCTAAGGACCTTGTCAGGATGCCCTTGATAGATATCGGGGTGCCACGATCAACAGTGGGGCCCCTACTACATCTAGTCATCCTGCCTTGCTGAAGGCAGGATAGATTTAGATATTAGGTGCACCCACCTTTGTCTATGACGTTGTGAAGCCCCAGCACGAGGTTGTGAAGTAACAGACATATATCGCTGCGTATATCACACATTATATATGTGTAATGTACGCCGTACGCCGTATCGCTCATATCATAGTAAACCATGTTATAAATTACCCGGTAACACTGTTAAAATAGCAACATAAATTATCATAATTTAAAAGGAACTTGTCACAATAAACATAGTTTAGTCAGCTATTATTAATATATACACCAAAAATGGTGTTTATCAATCACAATAAAAAAAGGCACAAAGCAAACGCGTTCAAACCAATAAAAGTACTTTTCGCCGACGTGATTATATTATCCGGACAAAGAAACGACCATATAAGGAATGAGATCGATATCGCGCACATTACGTCCGTGTCTTTTCTAGTACCATATACGCTTTAATATCTTTAATTAATAGCGTACGTCTATCGTGTAATGCCATTTCAGATAACACTAAATGGTTAATTTGTTTGTGTTGTGTAAGGCATGTCATGTTAACTAATGAAACTGCTAGAAGCTACTGTGCAAGGATATTTTTTTAATGGCTTCAGCGTTGATAAATAAATGTACGCGATAAGATCTCGGTATATAATAATATCAATTAGCTATTAATCAAACCAACGAGCGTTTAATACAAGTTTATTCTGACAAGTTACTTGTGAAACTATTATAAATGCTAACTCGTGTGGTAATTGTACTTTGTGCAATGTGAGTTTGCTGTCTTACACACATTCATATACGATTCGGGTTTGGTCATGTTAACTATATATTCCTTTAAGAGTTGTGTGGAGATTGAGTTTGATCAGGCAGGTGGGCAATCATCCCCGCCATGATACAAGCCTTGTCGTGGCGGTGGGGCTTAGTAGCCTGAGGTGAATTGATCCGATGTGGATCTTTGCCTCCACCTGCTGCTGTTTGGTCCCTTCTTATATATAGTTTCTATAAGAGGGGACTAAATATCAGAGGGAGGAAGCGCTCTCGGTACCCCTCTTAGAGCAACAGGAGGAGGCTCTTTTGCGCTCCAATGATCATGATGAAAATTATCTAATGCGCGAGGATGGGAACCTCACCCAATTGCACTGTCCCAAAGTCAGTGGGGTTGTCCTGTAGTGCGGGGCGACCCCATCTGTGGAGGTGGAGTCTGTCCCTCAGGGGCTAACTAGCTGTCGAGGTGCCCTGATGATTCGTTATTCCGGGATAATATTTTTTTTAAATAGTATAGTAGTACAAATTAACAATCGGATTCTTTCAACGTTTACCGACGCCTATGAACATCAGTATAATTATGCCGATGCGTAGCCCTCCTTTTCACACCCCCAATGGGCCTCCGGCTACTCACAAACCGCACGAAACGCGACACCGTAGGTATCACTTTACGGCGGTATCAAGTGAGCGAGAAGTACCTCCGCGGTCGTGCTGGCCCAATTCCGTTGGATAGGATGTAGCGTCATGTACCATACATGGCACCACTTCCTCCTATGCATCATGGCCCTGCCTCTTACAAAATAATATTATCAAGGAATGTCAGTCTTGGTCTTCCCCTACATCTTTCTACATTTTGCATGCCCTTTAGTATAAGCATTTGCTACATTCTCGTACACTAATATACCCTGAAGAACTACTGTTTATGTTGGCTGCTGCTAAGAGCCCCGGTTCGTTTAACGGGCCACGATTCATCTCGATCACATATTTCGGTACACAGAATCTGGCTTTGCTGTTCAATTGAGGACCCCATAGCGCTTTCCTACACTATATACGCCTGTGGATGTAGAAACCATTAAGTATTGTTCGTTCGGAATTAATTTCATTTTAATACCCGTTGAGGTACGTTAAGGTGATGACGTACCTCACATTAAGGTGTTTTACGATCGGACCTATTAACAGCTCAACAGTAGGTTGTTACTTTCCTATAAGCAGGTATATATTCCGGGATGGATGCGAGTAGCACGAAATCGGTCGTTTCGGCGTTCATTGAAAGAGGCTTATGTCCAGCAGTGGACCGATGAGGGCTGATAAGGATGATGATGATGATGCAGCAGCTATATCCAGATAGTATCTAGATATACCTGCTTTAGTTTTTAGCTAATCCCATTACTGCCTGTACTGATACTGTAGCATTACACCCGAAATTTTAATCCTTTAGTGAGGAGAAAGGATGGAGGGCAAAAGGTCTTCATAAAACTAAACGAAAAATCGACAGTAGTCAGTAAAAGCCCCGGCTACTCGTTTGTCAAAATCCACAAACGTACGCATACATCCGCACAATCAAATCAAGCATTATGCAAAGATTTATAGATATAATTATGGATATCCTCCTTCATTCCATCCTTCCCAAAGGGCTATGTGGAATTTTACCAACCGTATAAAACGCGACGGTATACCCAATACCGTACACCATGGCCGGTAACATAAGGGATACCTCTCAGGATGTGCCGCCCTCATATGGCTGCAAATAGATAATCATCTCCTATCTATACTAATGATGTAAAGAAGTTTTTTTGAAGAGTTCAATCTCGGGAACTGAAAAAATATTTTTTTGTTAAATAGTCCATTTATCGAGGAAGGCTGTACAGGTCGGGATGCTACGACGAATGGGAACGGAGTTGCGCGGGTGAAATCGTGGGATAATGCTAGTCTGAATATAATAACCTATACATGATTTAAAAGAAAATCTCCAGAAGCCGCCTGTCTGTATGTAATCGATTTTCTCAAAATCTACTAAACGGATTTTCATGCGGATTACCCATACATAGAGCGTTTCCCATCGAACATTTTAGTGTAAAATTTTCTAACGTTTCGTTAAATTCGGGACTTGGTATTCACGGGCGAAGCCAGGATTGTATTGTATAGTATAATATTATTATATTCTTATCAGAGCTTGAATACGAACTTATTTTAAAACATAACTTATGAATATAATTTCCCTATAACTTGTACACTGAACAAATGGCTTACATCAGCTTTGCCGGAATATTTCAAATCCTCGATTTAAATTTCTATTGAGTGTGTTGCTTGTGCGTCCCTGTAAGGGACCAAACATTTACAGTTATCCACCATTACTCGCTGCGACACGCCACCGCAGATGATGCATATATTTTGAATAATGTATTGTCTGCTATCAAAAAAAAAATGAGGAAACTTTGGCCCTCGTTAAATGTCTCTGGGCTCACAAGAGTGGCTGATGTATAACCGAAATAAAATAACATTTATGGCCCTGACCTAATGGTGTGTAGGTGAAGAGAAGCCCAATTCAGCTTTAATTGCCATGAGTGCTAGTCGGGCGACGAGTTGGCACGTAAAGCACTGCACTGTTGAGAATTCCGTGATAGAGGAGAGGCTTCAGTACCGGAAAGAATAGGCCACATTTTAGACATTGTTAAGTAAATGTCTAAAATAAATAAATGAAAACTGATTTTAAACATTTTATAGCGGATCTTTGAACGTCAAACCTCGAAATTTATGGCAGATAGACATAATATAAAGTCCACGCAGTCGCATCGAAACCTAAATTTATCCATGTTAG
Organism: Eumaeus atala; assembly: GCA_017140195.1. Classification (NCBI taxonomy): domain Eukaryota; kingdom Metazoa; phylum Arthropoda; class Insecta; order Lepidoptera; family Lycaenidae; genus Eumaeus; species Eumaeus atala. The sequence goes on from JAFELO010000208.1 coordinate 328,286, forward strand.
TGTTATTTTGAAAATCGGTGCGATAAAACTTTGGCGACGGGAAATATAGTTGGCGTTTTTAAACTCTTGTCCGGCTAGAGTTTATTGGCTGCGCAATCGATTTATGAGACAGCATTAATTGTGTTAATGGTCTGGTCAAATGTTTCCTATTGTATATCGCTGTGCTCTCACCGGGCCAATACAATACATCACACCGACGGAGCTAACGTTTCTGTTACAAATATTATAAATTGATAATGCGTTACATCGAGAAAGGTATACAACATTGCGCTCATAAATCTCAGCCGTTTATAAAATGGCAACTTACGTTTGTAATCCTCTCAAATACTAAAGAAAATAACTCAATATTAAATAAATGTGAAAATTTTAATATACATCTTGATTCACACAAAAAGCACAGCATGGCATTACAAAAGAAGGCAAGCGCATGTAAGTTCTGACGTAGGTTACCCTTAAAATACCCAACTGTTCGTTTGCCCGCGCATAGAAATGAAGAGAGATTTATATCTATAGCCCTTCACAAAATTCAATTTGTCCTTTGCCCCACTATGCAATGAAATATATATATTCAATTATGCAAAAAGAATGACCTTTCAGTGTTTTTATCTCGTAAAGTGCAGTATATTTTTAGCTCGCACATAACGGTACAGCTGATTACCCGCTCGCTTTATATTCCGAAGCTATCACGTGAGCGATGGCTCCGGCACGACACACGCTGAGCAACATCTGTCATCATCATCAGACCACTGCTGGCTGTAATGTTATAAAGTCCTCCGATTCGAAGTTCTATAATGAAATAGCCGAACGTAGTCCAAGTAATTTTTAACTATGAAATAAATGTTTGCAAAATTCGTGCAATGGATTATGTAAGTATTTTTTAGAGAGGTAAGCCTGGCTGCCGTATATCTCATCTATCTTATACTATCTGATATAGGTAGGTCAGTGGTACATTTAATTACTGACGGTCAAAAAGTATTTTTTTATTGGTTTAGCCCTTTCTAAGTCTTTTTCCCCTCCATGTCTACAAATAAAACTTAAGTGCCCTCATGGGCCCCGACGTAGGTTGAAAATCTTGAAACATGCGTGGTTGGCTACGATGTTTGTGTCTATGTATTAACTTGACTGAGACTATCTATTTCTTGGATGATTCTTGCTAAACCTCGGAAGCCCTTCATTATGCATTATAAGTTTAATTTATTCTTATACATTAAACAAAGTCCCCAAAAGTTGTATGTCTGTACGTGACCGATTTTTCAAAATATACTCGACGGATGGTTACACGGTTTTTATCCATGGACAGAGCGGTTACCGCGAAAGTTTTAAGTCCATAATTTGGCCGCATTGATCGCTAGTAAGTTTTCTTTAAAAAGGTCACACGAGCGAGCGGGCTTCGTCTATTAACTTCAGTTAATTTCCACACGGAGTACGCTCGAGCACTCATATTTTTATAAATAACGAATTATTCTAACATCGTTACTCACCTGTCACATGGTTATTAACTATTTCCTACTTTACACATTGTATTTCAACAATAAACGATTAAGCTTATGCCACAGGCGGTAATGATTATAAGTGTTGGAAATCAGGTCGACTGTTGATACCCGGAGGAAGAGAAAACCAATTCTAAGATCACTTCTTCCACGTCAATTATTATAGCCGGTCGCCTGACAGACGTCCGATTGCAAAATCTCACACTTTGCGAGACATTTCCATGAAAGTAATGTTCCTAATTATTATTCAATGTATATCTATAAATAACGTATTATACTATTGGAGGCGAATCGGACATGATACGAGGTCTCGATTATGACATAGTGACATGATATTGACATAGTGATGGCTATTAAGTGCGTTATGATAGACTTTAGATCACTCATGAATTATATTATTATATTAATAAATTATATTATTATGACAAAAGATAAGTCTTTTTTCTTCTTCGCCACTTTGTCCTTTATCAGAGAAAATCTTGGATAGTTTGTCTATAGCTTTATGAAATGACAAAAATAGAACAGACCAAACAAATAAAACTTGCATCTTAAGATGTCGCAGATTTACATGCAATCGAATTATCAAAAGACGAAACCTAATTTATTTCCGAAACAGTCAAATCTCGATTACAGAATTGCATAAAATTAATAGTTATCTTAAAAAAACGTTAGATGTCACGTCAACTTGTGTATGTGTGTATATGTTTGACAAGTAGTGTAAGTTCACAAAGAAAACTCATTTGACTTTACCTTGACGTAAAAATATGCAGGCGATGTTTATTTACTTTGTATGTTTGAGGTCTTAATGCGCTAACATTATGCATCGGTGAAACTCTTTGTGGCTCGTCTCGCATAACATTAAATAGCTCGAGTTTTAATACTTATTATATTTTACAACATTTGTGCCACGAGACAGTTTTGACAATAAGAAAATGGACTTTTGCTTTGTTTGTGTATTAATATACCTGATACTATATAGATAGATACCTATAACCAATAGATCTAGTCTTCACTATGTATACTATAATTTTTTTCGTGTCTTGTATTATTTGTAATGTTAAAAATATTTTAGTTAAAGTTTAGGATGGTCAGATTGGATTTCCTATGTTTGGTAAAATCGGGGAAGTATAACGGGGTCACAATTAAAAAAAATAACTGCACAATAAAACAATAAAAAAAATTTTAGTTTATATTTTTACCGTACTTGGCACAGAAGGTGGGTAATATTTTTCAAGAGTTTGTTTGTCTGTATGTATGTAGATTTCTATGTTCCTCCAACAGTCTGAACGACCTGACGGAGTTTCACGTATTGGGGTGAATATATGTCTTGATAGCCCAAGCAATCAGAGGTACCTCCATTAAAAAAAATAAAAAAGAAGGAAGTGGCAGATATTGAGTGTATCGTGAACACAATCTTTTTCCATATCTAACACATCAATATCGCAATGTAGGATTTTAAATGGAGATTTTAACATATGTGTAACATGCAGTTTAAATTTAACAGTAACTGACAAAAATCAAGAAAAAGAAATAGTCGAAGGAACAGAAACTCGACTGCCAAACGAAAAGAAATAAAACAAAACTTCTACAGTCGGGACACACTTAAAATCTAGACAAAAATACATTTGAAAAACAATGATCCCGACTATAGAAGTCTTATATTTTCTTGTCAGTTAGCAGTCGAGCTCTTTGTTCCTTTAACATTTTTTTATTGTAAGTGTAACAGTGTTTGTATTAATATTTCCTATAGTTACTACAACTGTTTCATTGAATTCTTACAGATAGACAACGTTGTAACTATTTCAATGATTTGGAATGTAAATGCGAAAATAATTCTAAAAATTCCTACCTCACACGTACAAGCTGGCGGTACACAAAGGGCATTACGGCTAAAGTATCAAATGAAAATTAGACGTCAGCTATTAAGTATAATCTGAAAGAGCCGTAGCCTGTTGACGCCTAGACCGACGATCTTATCGCTCGCTGGCTGCCAACGGCTGGCGCCAACTTCTATTACCTATATTTATTACAACTTTACTGAAGAAGATGTAATACCTTCCATACTGTATCCAATTTTGTACTCTATAGCCACATCAGTGGCTAACCATCAGGTTATTATGAAAGAAACCGTATGAGTTAGGTTGTAGGTACAATTTAAAATAACTTGTGTGGTTCACAATGAGATTCATTACAGAATGTTTTCGCTATTGCTTCCTATTGCAATGTCTATTTTATATATAGTAATGAGTATCTAAATAATTGTAAGAGTTTTATGGATTATGGATGCAGAAAGCTCAAGGCTGTACAGGTATTATAAATAGATTTGCAGACATTCGTTCTTCCTTCCTGGTTTCTTTCATATCGGTGCTAAAGAACCGTATATTGATTTTGACAGTTTTTTTTTAAATATTATAATTCCTCTAGTAATATTTAGAGAGGTAAGCGACTGTAAATTTGAGTGAGAGTAAATTGAGGTGGACTCAATTCCACCCGTGACCATGGTTGCTGTAAAGCTTCTGAAACGTCGGGCTACATAAATAATTTAATAAATCGCGATAAAATCCGTAAAAGTAGTTTTATTGCAATGTCTAACATTCGCGTAAACTTAAGACATCAATAAACAAATTGTTTTCTTAGCTCCGAAACCCGACCGGAGTTTACTTCAAAAGAATAAATATGTATTTGACGTGGATTAGGACGTGAAAATGGTTGGGGTTTTAAAGTTCCCTTCCATTTAGCTCGGTCCTCTGTCCCTTTGTTCCAATTAGTCTAAAACGATGTATTTTTTGTACCAAAATCTAATTGTGTATTTTAGAAATTAATGTACCTATACTTTATAGGTTTTAGTATATTGAAAATATTTAAAAACATCTCGGTAATCGTTATTAAAGTGTAACCTCGACCAGGTTTGTTGAATGCACAAACATTAGGTAAAAAGTGACAAGAATGCAAGGGTCAATCGAGGCACTGATCAAGTTTAGTCCTTGCTGTTTTGTTTCCCCTTGATTCTTAAACATCTATCAAGTCGACAAGATTTTGAAGGAGTCCACCTCTCTCGTCACGACTCTTGCCACGTCACTTGGCAACTACACTAGACCAGTCGATTGCTCTCCTCTTTAACCCCATGTGGATAATTTAGTGCCGTCGTCCGCACTTGTTTTACTCCGGCTCCAGCCCATAACTCTCTCAAATCTGAATGTACGACGTTGCGTCATGGAGTTCAATAGAAATGTAATAAAGATCTCTGTGTGTGTAATTAGAGTGAGATTTACGAGCCCTTACTCGCTCCGGTTATTAACAATTCATTTATAAACGCAATCATCATTAGTTCATTTGTTAACTATTAAAAAGTCGTTTGTACCATTTGTATAATTGCGTTGTAAGCAACGATAGAACGCAAATGTTACGTAATGAAATGATAAATAAATATGTGTAATTATTTAGAGATTTTCATTTTTTGAGGTTGTTGCGTACAGGACAGATATATAAGATACAATTTTCTTTCTATTGAATATGAGATAAGTGACAATCGGATCCCACACTTAAGTGTTTGTCTGCTTTACGGAGGAATACTCAGATGCGTCGCGTCCTCTACACCTATTGCAACCCTTAATTTGGTCGTAAGAGACAAAACACGTAATATTTGTATCTGTTTAGTCGTCCCTCCCGTATAAATAAAATAAAGAGAAATAAAAATCAAATTTATTTTGATGTAGCGAAAAACAAACTTATATTTATTGTCCGCTGGTCTCAATATAAGTGGACTGCAGATCCTATAGACTGCTGTTGGCATTGTCAATCTTTAAACAGACATCAGCGCCACGCGCGTTATAGCTGATAGCATTAAAATATGGCTATATTTCATTAGGGTTAATGACCCCTAATATTCTGTCAGTTCCTGTATATTGCTTATATAGTACTAGCAGTCCGACCCGACTTCGTAAGTATATCTCATAAAATATGGCGAATTGTTGTACAAAAATACAAATGTTATAACATGAAAAATGATTCAATTTATGACAGAACAACGTCCGATGGGACAGCTACTAATAACTTTCACAGCTGGGATATAAGGGTTTGCTTTTATTATTTTCACACATTTGGTTACATTATGGAAATTCTCATAATGATAATATGTAACGTTTTAGAAGGTTTTATATAGCCTACGTTCATTAGAGATAGTGTAAAATAATTTTTCAAATCAGGCTAGTATTTTCGGGGGCTATTTAATGTAAACAAACAAACAATCATATGTTCGCCTTTATAACATTAGTATAGATTGCGACTTATTGTAGGAATTCAATGTGCTTCTAAGGAAGCACGTGTAGTTTGGCAAACAATTTCGCTTACATTTGTAATATTAAAACTATAGACATACAGAAAATTGAATTTAAATATTCCAAGTATGGAATGTTCAAGGGTTTATTAGGCACGCAAGTGTATCCCGAAGGCACGGGCTAGATAGTCCCGCGATGCTGCGATAACGGAAGCCGCGGGATAGCTCATAAATCCAGGATCTGGTCTCGATAACGATCCAGTTTCGTTTGGTCATCCGATACGGGTCATTATGCATTTCCTTTAGGGGATACTATTGTGTGGGTGATTTCGACTTCTTTGTTTAGATGAAATATTCCACTGTTAATACTGTTCGTTCCCGTCTCGTCATGTATAATGATGCCGTAAATAATATTTATGTGTAAAATCCTAATGGTACCTTTTTATTACTTTAATTCTGTGTGTTATGTCTATTGTTACTAGTAAGAGGATAGTGTCTTTTTTGGATTATAAATTGACCGGTTCGTCCGAGGAGTTCACGTCCGTGGGTCGTCTTCACTGGCCTGGGGAGGCCTGCGAGGATTACGGTTACCGAGGCGAACCTCATGACCCGGGTCTGTTCTCTCTGTTCTGTCGCGAGGGGCAACTGTCCCCTCGGTGATGGGGGCAACCCACTGATGTTATTGGATTGTTGCGCACTAAGGTGCGGAGGCCGTACGGCCCGAATTGGGATGCGACCGCGGCCTACTGGCCTGCAGGTGTGGTGAGTGGTGAACTGTGGTGATGTCCGAGTGTGATGTGGGTTATGCGTGCGAGTAAGTGATCCTCGTCCCGATCGCCGGGGCCGAGGACCCCTCTCCGCTTGGTGGACCGAAAAGGTGCCTCTCAGCCTCGTGATACGCGCATGCTGCATATGCCATAAATAGACTATTATGCTGCAGCGTTTTTGGCCCATTTGAGGGGCACGTTTGCATTACAATTTAGCGGATGTATATGATGTCTCTAGTCCGTTTCTTGTTATCCCCTTATGTTATAAGTAATCGGAATCTATGTCTACCTATTTCTTATTTAAAAATCTATTTTGTGAGTGATTTTGTTAATATTTTCATGTAAATATCGCAAGTGACCATACAATAATTGTGTGTTGTATATTTTCTTAACTCTACACTCTTGTAATTAGATGTCGTTCTTAACTAGTTATGATAATACAATCATAACGTAGGTGCGCAGTACAACCCCACCATGGTTCAAGCCTTGTCGTGGCGGTGGGGCTCAGTAGCCTGGGGTTATCCGAGACACCTTGGGCGAAGCCAATTGAACCGAGGAGGTGGCGGCTCTTAGTACCCCTCCTATAAGAAGAGGGGACTTAAGAGCAGGAGGAGGTGCCGCTCTTTGTACCCCTCTTATAAGAAGAGGGGACAAAAGAGAAAGAAGTGGCGGCGCATATGCGCACGGGGCAAGGGTCGAGGATGGGAACCTCACCCCATTGCACTGTCCCAAAGTCGGTGGGGTTGTCCTGTGGTGCGGGACAACCCCATCTGTGGAGGTGGCGCCGGTCTCTTCGGGGCTGACTTGCCGTCGAGGTGCCCTGATGATTTGTTGTTCCGGGGCACCTCATTAAAGACGGCACTGGTGGCACTCGCGGTGGTTTTTGTGGGTATTCGGCACTATATAATGTGCCGCGAGCCCCACACACCACTGGACCCCACCCAGGGCCAGTGAAGGCGCGTAAATGCGCTTCCCCGTGGCAACAAAAAAAAAAAAAAAGGTGCGCAGTACAAAGTAGGTATTGTAGGAGTGAAACAGTAACTGTTCGAGCGTCACAACCTCTTACCACACCTCTTATTTCAGAGTAACTTTAGTTCTCGTGAACTCCAGCAACATATCAAAGCTGATACACACAGTTTTCATAACTATCCTCTAAATTTTTACAATGACAAATTATAGTGTGTTTCAGCTTCTAAGGTAACGTTTTCTGAAAAAAAAAACGCGCCACCAGACGAGGTGTTTGAACAACAAAAAAGTGCTAGGAGCATATCGGTCGTGATTCCTTTAGAAAGCTCTTAGTTGGCCAAGGTCTCGTGAATACTCGAGTTCTCGCAGTTGGCGCAACCTGTCACCCTTCAAGGCAACTGATAGGAAGCTGAGAATTTTATAAAGGCTTTCAAATTGATTGATGCTATCACAACTATTGCGTTCATGCTGTTCGTGTTGAACTTTGCAATGAATCGTATCTTTTTAATTAATTACATTAGGTTTGGGCATGTTGACGGACAACATAAATAGATGTGAATAATAAAATGGGCATGACCTAAGTCGCCCAAGTACTATAGAAGAAAAATATTTCACAATGGTCCCAAAATGCGTACCCATAGGCAAAATGGGAATGAGAACAGACATTGACGTTCCCGTAAAAACTGTTGCCCTGCCCATAGCTGTTGGTTGGTAAAGTGTTACTAGTTTTTTTTATTACAAATGAGGCTACGGAGACGGGATAATTTGTGTCGGATGCAACTTTACATCTGAAGATTATTGACACCTTCTGCAACGACAAGAGCCTCACTCTTATATGCAAACATTACCCTCTTTTCGACGCGTCTAAAAAAGCAAAGGGTTACCAGGGCACCGAAGAAATCGGATTCCTCTCTTCTGATTTAGAAACTCTTCAGACCTGTATGAAACTACGACGTACTATATAGCTTTAAGATTCTGTTTTTTGTTTTGAGAACTCTGAAATGTCATGAGGTTACTTAAACTCCTACTAATCTCGAGCCTCAGTTTAGCTTAAATTTGCGTTTAGTAATAGCGGAATGAAACAGACTGTTGATGACGATGACAAGTTTGAAACATAATAGAGCTATAATCAAAGCCAGTGTGAACATCTCCTAACCATGTAAGCACTTGTCTGATATGACATTACATCTAAATTACAAAGATGAATAAGAAACCGCTCCATCATCTAAGTTACGACACCTGATGAACGCAGCCGTTTCTTTTTAACACGGACATTGTAACCGTTATTAAAAGATTAAACAATTAATTTTATTGTCTATAAACATATTAACAATTGTTGTTTAATAAATTATACAACGTCTCAAGAAAATGCATTTAATTATCAAACTCACCATTTAGTCGATTGTAATAATTTATTATTATTATTGTAGTTCTATGATGGAGTTAGGAAAAGTTTGCAAAGTTTCTATAAGATCGTTAAAAATAACATGTAGTTTGAAATAATTTTCTATCATCATCAACGTTTTACCATACATTCTCAGTGCATATCTACTTTTATTCTCGGCAGACTCTTCATTTTAGAATTCAAGAATTCAAATTAATTTTTATTGACACAATAATTATTTACATAGAGATTTGAAAAAAAAAAGTTTTCGGAGACCTTTCGACAAATTGTACAGAGCAGTTCAAATTTTTGTAAACAATAAATAATTATGTATAAGAAGAATCTAAAACGGCATAAGCGTGTAACTTTAGCAATACCACTAAAGCTATAGGAGACTGTATTTTATTTTGGCGCAAAGGTGCCCATTCGTATCGTTGACAGATCCAAGGCATCTGCAAAGGCGACCGATGGCACTCACGGTGGTTTTAGTTAGTAGACATTCGTTTTTATTTAGTAGCCCCAATCGACTATAATGTCTATCTTACACGGTAACGAAACGATTATAACGACGAATAAACCTAAGTTACGACATACGCCACTCCCTTCACACTAAAAAGGTATTGTCAAGTTTAATTCTGACAAAAAGTCATAGTTAAAATTTTCCGTGTAACATTGCGTCATTGTTTTTATACATCCGAAAGTAATAAACGGAGTGTTGAATAGCGTTTGATTATTGCGCAATTTGCTCATTACATTATTGATTTCACTAAGTTTTGTTGAGACGCCCCGCTGGGAGACGGCGAGGTGGTCCTCGACACTGGTTCTGCTTATACTTGTTAGCTCATTTGTTATTGGGAAAATCACAACATTGTTTTTATTGCATAGGCGTCGTAGTTTTTTGGTGACCACTGATATCCATAAACATAAATTAGAATCAATAAAAATTTTACCTTACCCCTAATGGAATATAACGGTTACATAGCTTAGCTACCTTTCTGCATGCTGCTATAACCTATATTAACGAGATACACACATACACATAATGATAGCAAAGATAGGTCAGTCGATCCACTGTTCAAGCTTTGTCCTGGCGATGGGGCTAAGTAGCCTGGGGTGAACACTGGCATCGTGGGCGCAGCCAATTAAACCGAGAGGCTGCACTTTGTACCTTGTTATAAAAATAGGGGACTAAAGAACAGAAGGAATATGCGCTCTTGCTATCCCTCTTATGAGAAGACGGTACAAAATAGCATGAAGAGTTGGCGCTTTTACGCATGTGGTAAGTGGCAAGGAACTTCAGCCTATTGAACTGTCTCAAAGTTGGTTGTGTTGTTCTGTGATGCGGGTTAACACTTCTTTAGATGAAGCACCGGTCATTTAGAGGGACGACTAGCCGTTGAAGCGCCTTAATAATATGACGTTCGTCCATGAGGACCGAGGTACCTCACTAAAGGCGGCACTGATAACACATGCTGAGGCTTTTGTGGGTGGGTGCCGCGAGTCCTACCACCCGAGGCCAGTGAGTGAATGAAACAGCCTATAGCCGTCCACTGTTGGACATAGACCGCCTCCATAGAGCGCCGACCATCCCGATCTTGGTTTGTAGTACCCTGCCGTAGCCCGGGAATACTTAGCAGCTGCCGTTTCACCGTCATCATGGCCGGTACCGTGACCAGGAATAGTGAGGCTATCGGTAACTGGGGACCGCGAACTCAGTTTGTCGCTCATATGGGGGGGCTTTTTGCCTTAGTCACCACGCTTGGCAGGCGAGTTGATGACCGCAGTTGCTGGAACCTTTCAATTAATAGTGCTGCTGCCCATCATTTGTTTCGGCATTTCGAGTTACGTTCGTCGGAGCCTCGTCCGTTATTCATCAGTGTGCCACGTGCAGGTGTGGTTGAATATAAGGGGCTATAGGGTTTGCCACGTGTAGGGCAAAGGCCGGCGATGGCACGTAAATAAGTTTACCCGCGCCAACAAAAGAAGAAAAGGTTCATCGGCCTAAGTCAAAAACAACAAAGCACCAATTGCACGGACTCGTTCAGGTTATATATTAGTTCTTTAAAAGTAACATTTATTTATTAAACGTACCTATACGATAAATTATTTGTTTAATTAGCTAAACACACTTAAATGATGAGGAGATTTATACGTTGGAATTTAATAGGAAATAATTGGATAATAAAGCTTTGCAAGACTCGGCGCATGCGCATAAAAATATTTCCTAAGATATTTACTTCATAAATTCAGCCCGAGTAATTTTTATTCAAACGTAATGTACGACTTGTGCTCACTATAATTTTCCTGAGGAATAATCGTCTGGGACGGGAAATCAGTGAATTGCAAAATAAAGCCACTGATCTCTATGTTTACTGGATTAAATGATCCAAAAAGCATCTACAGGCATTAAGGACGTGTAGATTTTTATAACGTAGAAAGATCTAAAGTACCTATAGTAAGTAGGAGATCAATTAAAACATATCAAACCATTTAGAAGAATCCATTAAGAAATATATAAGTAAAAATCTAATCCTTGTGCACAATTTGGTAATTCTGTGACTTTAAATTTATTCCAACAAAGTAAGTAAATCTTGCAAATTGTGGTTTAGGAGCTGGTCTAGGAGCGAAACAATACTATATGATGATGATTAAGTTGATTATGTTATTTATTCGTATTCACATTTTACTATAACAATGTTAAACTAAAAAGCCTTTGGAGATATAAAGCATGCATACCTATCTGGAGCGACAGGAATGGAAATAAATGTTATCCACTATAATTGTTCATCTATAGAAAAATTAAATATTGTATACTAATAGTATAAAGAAATATTTGATTGTTTGTTTGTTTATTTCTTTATTTGCAGTGTTTGTTTGTTTGTTTATTTCTTTATTTCACGTCAGTGCAGGCTACGAAACTACTGCACTGACGTGAAAAATTCTTTTACCATCGTAATCTGTATTTTGATCGTTGTGTAACAAAAGGTCTGAAAATATTAAAGTCAAAACTCAAAAGTTATTGACAACTAGCTATCCCGACGGAAGTTGTCCTGTTATAAATTGAATTTGTTGTGATGTTAACGTGTAATGTTACGAGGGCGAAATTAAAATTTATAACTTGTGCATTTCTATAACATAATGGTTTTTTGCCATATGTTGTGAAATATCCGAACGAAGCCAGGACGGACTGTTAGTAAGTTTATAAGCAAGAAAATTAATTCTGTAAACAATAGTACCAAAACTGTTTCTTTGGAATTTCGCTCTTTAACAATGCGTTATCACTCTACGATCCAGTCCAAATGCAGATTAGTGGTTAAGTCATAAATAATTTCTGTGGTATGTTTCTATTAATGTTTATTATTTGCCGTCGAAGAACATGGGGTTTGCGCTTCATTTCTCATAATTTTAATTTAATTACTGCGGTGTGTAACCGTTCATATGTGTACTGTACAGAGAATATTATGTTTTATTATTGTTAATGTGACTTACTCCTTAGATCCCGTGCTATAAGAAGCTCTAGGACTACATTTATTTTTGCTCATCTAAAAATTGCTCGACAAGCCTGTCCATTTTGAAAAATTTGATTGGGGTGGAATTTTATTATGCTTTCTAAAATCTATTATTACATATATTCATATATGTATTCCTGAAACAGTGTTAATATACGCTTAATTTAATAATCTAATAATAATCTGTAATAATATCTCGTAATTTTATATAAAATGTTAACATTCTTCATATCAAATTTTTAAATTTACTTAAACCTAACTGAACAGGTTATGAAATAATGTTCGTGAGCAGCGGAGTACTAGATATAAGATAAAAAAGTAATGTCATAATAAATTTCACAAGTAAAGCTTCTCGAGGATAAAGGTGAAGGACAGAGGTGGAATGAGGATGGAGCGACACTAACACTCCGTTGTCATCGGCATTCGTCCTCGTCGTATTATTTTCTTTGGCCTTTCGAAAATAAAAATAGAAATTCCGATTAAAATACTTTTTGCTGGTTATTTATGATATTGTTGCAGTAAAAATTTCAACAATCCAAGGTTGTGTCATAAGATTGAATCATTGGATTTTTATAGGCTTTGCAATTGTGTTGATGCTTTGTTTGTTTAATGATAAGGAACCCAGTGCAAGTAAATAAAGTCGATAAGTTTTTGTTGCAATAAGAGAAGACGAAAAGCGTAAATTTTCATATTTTTATATTTTGAGAGTAAAACTATCGAAGTGTATCTTTTTTACTACGTGTTCTATGTGTTACCTCCTTTTGTGTATAGTTAATAACTCCTTCATGTTGTGTATTGACAACCTAGATATACAAAACTGATAACAATAAAGTTTGACATTTAAAAAATAAAACAAATACTGGCCTAATGTTAAAGTTTAACTCTAAAATAAAATTATTCCAGTCCCTTTTCTTTGTCATATTTTCGTACTTTGTTTCATAAATTTGAATTTTTTAATATATTACTCAGACATAGAAGCATAAATAATATTATATTGACTATTTTCATAAAGGCATTGTTATATTTAAATTGATAAATTTATTTTACTACCAAACAAAATAGTTAATAATACAATATTTGTACACAGACGCCTTAGCCAACCCTCGCGCAAGTAGTTCAGACACGATACAAACGGACGCACACATAGAATTATATGTCTAACAACAATGTTAGAGCAATAACAATTTCAAGGTGTGTCATTTCTGCCTCATAATAGTTTTCAGTTATGTGACAGAATGACGTTCTAAGGACAAATAATGGCGGTGTGTGCAACTAACGATACAAGTGCCACGGTTGATGGTAACGATATATGACAAGTACCGAGTTGATGTCTCGCCACTATTACCAGTATCAGTGCAAACGGGGTTAAGTGTTTATACATGGGAGGCCCCGTCTCTATCATGTACAATGTTTATTAATTGACCCATTTCAGTTGACAAATCAAAGTAAGCGGTGGAAGTTAAATAGCGGTCGTGAATTTGATCACGTCCAGTTCACGGATGTGTATTTAAGTAGGTATTACAAAAATAATAATACTAATTATTATTATTAAGAGATAGGGCCAATCCCTCTGGAAGACTCTACGCCTAGTATTATATATATTTCTATAATAAGAATCTTAAATATATGAAAATATTACATATATTTCCGTTGTCTAGTTACAGGTACACAAGTCCTTAATGGCTCTGGGCTGGGTTAATGTGGTGTGATAAGTCCATAGATATTATTATTATTATTATTATTATACCTACATATGCATGAACTTATTGCTATCACGTCCGCGTCAGTATAATGAATGCTCCCCCCCGTATCGCACATGTCGGTGCGCAGATACGCCACCGAGTTACACAATGGCGTCTCGTGTGCAGCGGCTATCCATCACGATGCTCCGTTATGATACACAAACCTGCACCCGGACAGGCTGGGTGCTACGGGATCACAATTTATATCTACAAATTAAACTTAGTTTTATTTTAATAAGAGCACAATGTAGCAGATTTGGGCCGGCACGGCGCCCATGGACATTCGCATGATAGTTACGCAGATGCGTTGCCATCGTATCTTCCTCCCCATTGGGTCACCGACTACTCACTAACCGCACGAGACGCAAACCCGGCACTTTATGCCGTTATCATGTGAACCCTGGTCATGTCGGCCCAATTCCGTTGGAAACTCTCTTATTTTATAATATTAGTATAAATTGTAGACAAAGTCCAATTAGTTAAGACCTACATTGTTAAAAGCGTAGTTGCGTTTTGCGACGCGGGCCGCCCGGGGCAGGCTCGGGCGGATGAAAAGAGAAACGTCCATGATCATCGCTACCGTTTTCTAGAAAATTGCGTTTCCCGAGTGAAAGTACATAAGGACGGGATACAGAGCTCGCGCCTATTTAGGTCTCCGCTTTGAGTTACAATAACGTTCTTGTGTTCGAATGTGTTGTGAAAGGATATTATTTCTCTTATTTAGGGTAAATGTACGGGGTAAATGAAAAATGAGGGGGCAAACGAGAGATCGGTGACCTTTGATGCCTACCAACGTGCATAGACATAAGCAGTGCTGTTGTGCAGACGTGGCACCTTCTTCCCTGCTCCCCTCCTATTTACTCACCGTCACAGGCCCTGGGTGAGGTCCGGTGCAAAATGCTCACTAAAACCTCCGTGAATGCTATCCGTGTCCACCTCACTGAACTGAAAGAAATAATAGTTCCGAGGCAGGAATTATTATTTCTTCAGCGCACCTCGACGGCTAGTCAGTTCCCCAAGAAACCTACATCACTACCACTGAGGAGTTGTGATACACCACAGAACAACAAGTTTCAAGATAGTGCGTTGAGGTTCACATACTCGCCCTTTCTCCCGAACGTTTGGGAAGAAAAGTGCCTCTTTTATATTATTTAGTCCCCTCTTCTTTTAAGAGGTGTACACTGTACAAAAGCGGCCGCCCCTGTTCAATAGACTTTCCCTTACGTGCGGTACAGTTAGGGAGTCAACGTGAAGATGTGTTGTTATCGGTAGACTGTTTGCTTTTATTATCTTCTTTTATGGACAATGGCTGTCCAAATTTTGGTCAATAAAAAAAATCCACATCCTCTTGAGATGACGACTCATAGTTGTCAAGCTGTAAACATTCAGCGCATCAGCACTCGAGCACAAGTAACATCTCAGGAAAAGTACAAGTGGCACCACAATAAACAATACATTTTATTTGTCAGCAGCTGTTGACTAAGGAACGGGTGGGCTTAAAAATAAAAATAGATTGTTATATAAATACTAAGAAGTCATAAATTCGCTTGTTTATTTCCCGGGATTCTCACTCGCAATTACTAATTTATTTACGTTTATCGACGCAGACAATTATAAACGAGTGTAGCTTCTCTTATTTAACAATTTATGGCATTTTGCATCCTTTCCTTTTCCAATACAGGTGCTACAAGTTTGTACAACGATCTTAATACAAAATATCTCATGGTGCTTGCGCGGTGAACACTGAGCCCGTCCATCGCCTTTCCTACATTTGTTGAAATTTGGCACACATGTGTAACTTGGTCCAACTTAAAATATACACATTTTATTACGACTTTAGTGAGATGTAGTGCCAAGCTGCGTTGCAGCCGAATAGGGCCGGCACGACCGGGGAAGTACCTCTCGCTCACATGATATTGTCATAAAGTGATATTTTTGGTGTCACATTTCATGCAGTTTGTAAGTAGCCAGTGGCCCATTGGAGAGGAGGAGAATAGAAGAGCAAGGCGTCGGCATAGTAATTATGCGGATGTTCATGGGCCTATGTAATATGGGCGAGTTTCAATTCGAAATGTAGATAAGCTAAAATCATAAAAAAATTAATGACCCGGCTAGAACTTATGTACTGAATAATGACTTGCTTAAACAATAAAAAATATATTACTTTTTGGAAAATCTGTACCTACAGGTTATTATAGTGGAATGTGTGACGTAAATGAAACACGAGTGATATAAACTTTCGGCGTAAGCTAGGTAGTAGTGTGTTAAGACTGAATAGTGGGTACTTCCCTCGTCGTCCCATCGACAATTCTGATAGGAGGACCATGCTCACCACGGCATGTCCAGAGCAGATGTAAACTTATTTTTTGTTTCTCACAAGTAACTTTGAGCATCTCGCATGCATTGTTCCATACAATAGGGGCGTATTTGAGTTCAACTTGTAGATAATTTTAACCCAGGGCTATTTGTGTCAATAATGATGTCATGATCGGCGTCGGAGAGAAGCGCTGTGGGCACTGTGCGAGCGCTGCGGCGTCTATAAGTACTTTCTATGCTTATTGTAAAACCAAGTCCCCAAAAGCTGTCTGTATGTGATCGGTTTTCCTAACATCTACTGAACGGTGTTTCGTGCGGTTATTGCCCATGAATTGAGCGATTCCGGGAAAAGTTTAAGTGTATAATTTGTACATGACTTTCACGGGCGATGCCGGGCGGATCTCTAGTAGTGTTATAAATCTGAAGTGTTTACAGTTTTTGGAATGTAGGCCACCAATCTATAGGAATTCGTTTATAGTTAAACTGAACAAAATATTTTTTTGTGCTATTTTCACTAATACAGAAGGGTTTATTTTGTTAGGCTTTATTAAGGCTATAGTATCTACACTCTACCTACCGCTGATAGATCTGAGACCCTGACACGACGGCTGAGGGCATTCGCTGAGCACAATACTCATTTTCATTAACTCGGTACAATAGTATGACGCGACTAAAATTCGTTTTAGTCGAGTCGCTAGCGCCTCACTATTGTACCGGCTCACCGGTTGACGGTGCATAAAGCAGCACCCCTTTG
This sequence comes from Eumaeus atala, assembly GCA_017140195.1. Classification (NCBI taxonomy): domain Eukaryota; kingdom Metazoa; phylum Arthropoda; class Insecta; order Lepidoptera; family Lycaenidae; genus Eumaeus; species Eumaeus atala. The sequence continues at coordinate 345,490 of JAFELO010000208.1, forward strand.
TTAAAAAAAATGGTATTTAAATTTCTTCTTTTCTTTTTCTCGGATCTGTACTTAGCCTGTGGAAGCGACGAGAAGTTCGATACAGCTTCATCGGTTATGATTGCCCATCAGGCGACGAGACAAGATTCCGGGTCAAAGAAGGGATCCGCCCACCGCCCTCTCCCGCAGATGGGAGAGATGCATCCCGATGTGGAAATGTTTATAATAGCAAATTTAAGTATTATTATGATGGCCATAGTACATTCTACAATGAGACGCAATCGCCACTAACTCATATTAGTGCTGTGTCGTCAGTTGTAATAACTTGTAACGGATTAAGTAACGCATTGCTTCATAGCACGATGGATAGCATACGAGGGCGCCATCAGCTAACATCTATACAAATAATTCGGATAACGCGTTTACAAATCACCTATAATCATCTGCTTAATGTTCGTTTAAATGGTACAAGTATAATTTATTGGGCTTACACGCCTACTGTGACTTCTGTTGTATGGTGCAATAAAAATGACTCCCACTCCGTGCCGTACAAGGTATTTGTACCGATAATTTAAGGTTAGTATTATGTCCTTTTCGGGTTCCACATTTCAGTTTTGAAACAAGTGTCGTTCGTAATCTATATGAAAGGAAACGCACTCGCACGCATCACGAAATCTCAGGAACTACAAGTGCTACGAGTTTCAAACTTTGCATGGGAGCTTTTTAGGACATATTGACGGTTTGCATTTCTGGGGGTTAAGTACACGGGTGGTACTAGTGTTTTTTATATTACTTTTGCCGGCAAACAATCTGTTTGCTTTTGATGAATGTTTTGCAGAAGAGTTATCCTCTATCCCAATCCGATCCTGACTTTTATAAACCGAATGAAATAATGATCTCTTACTGCACACTCGTGAAGCAGTTATACATGTATATATTGTGTATAATCAATGGATATTATCCTACTTGACACATACTTTATTCGTTGTATTCTGTAGTAATGTGACCATGGCGCTATAGGTACCACTGCCATAGACAAATTAAGACACACACTTGTACGTATGAAGTGGCAATGGGCAGGCCACATTGGTACCACCAGGTAGATGGTGGTCCCGCGCCGGAAAGTACAGTATTCGATGGCCTCCTACCCGGTGGACTGATGACAGTCAAGGCCACGAGGAACGCCCGGAAGTAATCAGCTTGTGACAGAGACATGTGGCGTTTTCTGGGTAAGGCTCATGCGTAGCAGTGGACGTGTAGTGGATCTTTTGGCTACTTCAACTTTTATCAATTCAGTGCTGGACATTGGTTTTTTGGTGGAGGTGCATGCGTCCGATCTCCGGCTACCAAATTGCTTTTCAAATGAACATTTGTTTATTTATACATTTTTAAGAATATTCTTAAAAAACAAAAACCTAATTTTTCTACGGAACCATTCGGGTTGAAGAGATTCGTCCCTTACTTAAAGAGAACAAAGCACTTTCAAGACTCTAAATAAAACATTTACAATGCGCTCCCCTAAAGCGATGTATCGCGTTAATTTTAACCGATCATTTATAAAATGCGCTTAGCCGATATGAAAGGAAGTGCGTGGTGCATTGTTAAGTGCAGAGTGATCGATTAGTTGTGTGACGTCATGACGGTCATAGGCCGAGGAGATTAGCTGGCTCATGTATTGTTACTGCATCTCAGGACACGCGTTCTTCGGTTCACTTTGTGTTCGGACCGTTTTGTATAGCTTAGACTTTATTGTAGCGGCAGCTTTGTTAGTGTTATCTCTCATTATGTTTAGTAGACAGGGGCTCCTATATAGGATCGTTTCCCACACAGTTTTAGTGTCAGAACTCAGAAAGCACTAAATATGCCAAAAATCTATCCCAAGGCAAATGCCTTTTATTTCACGACAAGTAAATATTTATACGTTTTGCTAAACCTTGCTAAAATTTGGTTCACACAGTTCATTAACTCATAATTTTACATACGAGCGAGCCTTACACATACATATATCATTTCTTACGGAGTAAACCCTAAAGAAAAGGTATAATAAAGGTAAGAAAACTTATTCATTACAGCGGAATCGGGTCGTCACGACCGGTGAGGTGCCTGTCGGTAATCAACACACCGGCGTAAAGGAACGCGACACCGAATATGTCACATATTCGGTGTCGCGTAGTGTGAGTAGCCGGTAGCCTATCTGGGATGTGATAACGATGCCTAGTCCCCTATACTAAAAAAAAATAAAACATCACTGCCGTTGTTCTGTTGTAACAGAATGTATTTATGGAACGACATTCTATGGACTCGACACAACCGCACACACTCTAAATGACACACAGAACACCACAACATTGTCGATAATCATCTATAATCAACATTAATTACGCCTCTATAGTAAATGTAGGTTTTTAAACAAGTCCATGGCGCCAATATTCTATCGATCTAATAGGGGGTGGTCCGGAGACTGTACCAACGTTAGAACGGGACCACTAAATCACCAACTAATAACCAGAGCCAGATACGATCTCTGCTTTCAATAATAAAGTCAGCCAATTGTACTGCCTTTCTAAGAAAGCCTCGCAGTTCTTTACTGGTCTACGCTAACCCGTTTTGTAATTACTGACGCGACGACAATTCCCTTATCACTATTGTCGTTGTAATTGAATCATCTAGATCTAATGAAAAGTTTCATTAAGATAAAATTAATGACTAACTTTCTAACACTTTCCAATGTGTGTCATCTCGCAAAATGTTTGTGCTAATAGAAGAAGCCGCACGTATCCGTGTGGTTATCTCATTGTCAGCACGTTACAGATTAGTGTTGAACAAACGTACAGTGCGCGGGATTAGAATTGGATCGTTTGTCTTAAGTTATACATTGAAATATTAAAATCTTTGAACGCATATTTCACAGAATTTTTATTTAAATACTATTGAATACGGACCGCGAATTTACAAGAACGAACATCTTAAAACTGATATAGAAAAATAGTTTTTCTTAGCTTTCTTTTTGTAGAAAGTGTAGAGAGTTCAATAGAGCAGTAGGTTTTCCTGAAGATATGTAATATGGAATTGATAAATATTTTCCACTTATTTAAGAGTTGGGTCATTTATAATTTTTTAGACGTGGACTTGACAGCTCAATTTTGGTTTTGCATTGCTGATAGATGTACCTAGTTCTACATTAAGTGGGCCCTCGCAATAAACACAGCGAACTTAGAATTACAATAAATTCTTATAATAATAAAGACAAAGCCACGTATTCTAGTGACCAGCGACACGCCCCCGCTGCACCCTCCAATAACAGGGACTGTATTTTTATCTTATGAAATTATACAATAAACCATTCCTCGAAAATCGTTCAGTAAACTGCATCAAAATCTGTTCAACATATTTTCAAAAATCGATCTCACACGGAAATACTTTACTAAGTTTTAGACGAATTAGGCTGGCTCGACAGGGGAGCTGGTACTCACATGAGACCTTCGTAAAGTGATATCTATGCGGGCTGTGAATTTCTTTTGGCCCATTGGATTGGAGGAGCGGAGAGAAACAAATTCTTACGACAATTATGCGGAAATTAATGAGCGTCGTTGCTTCCTCATCAAAAACATCCTTATACTACATAAAAAAGTGGAATTATAAATACGTTAACCAGTAGAAGTACTATGACATTAACGTGTTCATTTAAATATCCTTTTCAAAGCAGCCGTAATTGCATTACATAATTACAATAACAATAATCGCAAACTTGATTTTTGTGCCACTTTAGCACAACAAATTCGTGAGCACATGCTGTATAAATTAGCATGTTAATTCGCGTGCGGACTTGTAGCCTATCAACGGCTTGTCGCAGGACGGACAGACGAACGTACTGTTTCCCAAACTTTGGCCAGTTCCATTCGTATGTGTCATGCTTATGTCATGTTTCAATTAGTGATAGTTTGTGAGTTTCAGGTGGACCATTGAGGAAAGGAGAGACGTAGGATAACACTTTGCATAGAAGTTATGAGCATGGACGTGGGGACTTGCTGTTCACAATTTTGATATTGAGTGGATTGTCTAGCTATTAGAAAGATACGGCCTGCTGTGTGAAATACAAATAGTATGAGGGTAACATACAACATACAAAAAATGTCTAAGTCTATTAGTAGATATAGTATTGTAATGACAATACATTTGTTTCGGAAATTAATCATGGAATTCGCAGCTACAATTAAGACCAGGTACCAATATAATTCCTGCGAGTTTGTAAGCTTAATATTCAGAGTAAGCCAGACATTAGCCGTATCTCAAGTCGTGGCACTGAGCACGAGACATCGAGACATCAATTTACGTGTTTCTGGAACGTCTCGCGACATGTCTCGAGACGTTTGTCCCCTAGTGAATACGAGGCTCCATGCGAGGCGTGCGCGTACACTTTGAGAACCCTCGGATTAGTGATCGCGAACGCTAATTCTCGCGGGCAGGTGTCACGTGACGCATATCAATATTACACAACGCACACATTAAATAACATAAGTCTGCACGCTCCAATTAAAACAATGACCGGTTTGTTGAATTTTTGCCTGATTTCATCAAACAGTAAGAGCAGGCGTTTGGTAATATCGGTGTTCTGCCGTTTGCAACAGACAATTTGGCGGCTGTTTTAGGTTTTGCTGATTTGTTTTACATCTCTGATGCTCAAAGATCGTTTTTTTAAAGACAAATAATTATGGTTATAGTTATTCAGGCTATGTGAGATATTCGGACGCTTTGAAACGCGATATAAAATTGGAGGCCAGCACTCAGACCGATGCTTTCCTACTGATGGGAGAAGCATACTAATGATTGGAAACAGTAGGTAGCTTTGTTATTTTTGTGTAACCAGGAGTACCGGCCATCGCGTCACTATTTAATGAGGGGGTAGCAACCAAGCTAATCAGTTGCTGTTTATTATATATATTATTTATATTTAACACTGTCTGGTCGAAGGAAACTTGCCTTTGTTATATTTCACACCAATGGTATAGTTTAAATTGGGATGTTTTTGAATAAAATAAAACTTTTTTAACATAAAACTCTATTCCCTCGTCCTCGCAAAAGACCACGCAGGAAAACTCTACCCTTTGCGTTTAGTAACGTAATATAACATCTATGGACTTATCACACCACGTTAGCCAAGTCCTGTGACTGTGGCACTTGGCATTAGGACTTGTGTTACCAACTGAGCCAGCCGGTATTTACTGCCTCACTATATTACACCTCTAAATGTAATGTATCGTAGGCTTTATATCGATTTTTCAGGAGTAAACTACATTATTGAAATATACTTTTATGCACTCCACTGTTGTGAACAGTCCTTGTGACACATGAATCGACTGACATTTTGCTCGTATTTATTTCGACGACGAGTATTCTCGTCCTCGTATATAACAATACAATTTCTAACAACGTGACCAAAAGCACTTAAGTTTCGTTAAATTAATCGTCATAGTGATGTGGAGTGTCGAACGAAACGAATTGTCTATTAGCGAAACATAACAAATGAACGATTCTGAGATATAGTTTATTTATGGGTTCACCTGTGCTCCGTGCACAGGCTAGGGTTCAGTGTACCGCTGACGCAATAGGAAGCTGGGCTAGTCACGTGCTCACAGCAATAAAATTAAACGCCTTTTACACAATTCCGTGAGGCTCATTTATTAGTTTTTAGGGTTCCGTAATCGCCACCACTACAGAACCACTGTTGTCTGTCTTCCCGTTTGTCAACGCTCGCAAGGTAACCAAGTAACGTAAGAGTTGTGGTCGATGATGTAGTGTTGGCGCAAGTGAATGAATTTGTATATCATTTTTGTGCTTTTGGCAGGATTTAAAGGTACACCGCAGATCTTTAAATAAGTTTATGTGAACGGAACAGAGTCAATGGTGCGTTTGGGAATTTATATAGTAAAATGAAAGCACTGTTTTAGGCCAGGTTGCCCGTCTTGCCCTGCATATTTGTGTGTCTATGTCAGAACTCACGTGATAGAGATAGAATAAATGCGATCAAGATAAGGTCCTTGCGAACAATATGTCGCCTTACCCTCACCGACCATGTTCGTAATAATGAAGTGAGAAAGATGTCAGGTATGTAAGAAAGTGTCGGTGAACAATGAGTAAAGGTATGCTCTGTTGGATTGTACATGTGAAAGGAATGGCAGATGGAAATATATCTAAAAAGATACACAATGCGAATGTAGAAAGATGTAGGTAACGGGGAAGACCAAGACTGACATACAATGATCAGGTTTAACGGGCACTGTCCGAAGGTACTTTCAATAATCTTCACAACCGGCGTGTTTGTATAAAGAGAATTATGAATGAGGTAACGATCGATATAAGGTCCAGCGTTCCCTCTGCCTCCCCATTAGGGAATTCGCATATTAATGTTACTGTGTGTAAGTGTGTAGTTAATATCTTACGGAATGAATGCATTCAAGTAAGCAAACTTAAGTATGTCAACTTTTATTAGTTGGTTGGTACACCCTCTATTCGCGAATAAGACCTGCACTTGATTGATTTAGTTGTTTCTAACCAAGTTTTGCGATGAATGAAAAACGGTATCTTATTTATCGTCATATTTAATGACGAATCACCGTTTATCTGTAAACCTATAATTGTTAGAGTGTATTGAATGTGTTTGATGTAGTGTCGTATACTTAAGTGGCACGAGAGGATAATAACACATCACTAGCGTAGAGCCGTGACTAAATGTTAGCCTCACTGTACAGGTTATTTATTACCTTAGCCAGAAATGTTTAAACTTCAACGCGAGGCTAATTGTGTTATAATATTACATTCATACTGAAAGCAGAATTCAAAGAACTCTGAAATTGTTATTTTTGAATACCTGTCAAGATACAGGCTATCTGTATTGTGCTGACAGATGTGAGAGACAGTATGCTAATCACAAACAATATCTTGTACGGCCCCGAAGGCTATGAGGTGATGACACCTTGTGTGTGTACCTCAGTGATGTGTTATAGTTTGCTATCGTACAAGTTATACTCCTCACGTAGAGTCCATCTCTTAGGATGGTCACACAGCCCTCTATGTGTCATCCTGACGTAAAGCATCAACACATAACGCATCAACACATATGGTGATTTTGAGCAAGGAACAGGGGACGAGGGTAAGAACTTCTCCCGAAGGTTTATCCTGAAGTTAGTGTTGGAATGAGAGGTGCCTTGATGATTTAAAATTTCGGGGAATATCATCATAGTGGCGAAGATGGGACCCGAGGTGTTTTGTGTGGGTATCGGTGCTATCATGTGTTGCGTGTCCCACTCACCACCGGGCCCCACCCAGGGCCTGACGGAGCGTACACGAATGAATGAGTGTAATTATAGTAAGCGGTCGTGGACATATAAATAATATCAGAAATAATAATAAGGTAATAACAGTGGTCGCGGGTTCGAAACCTGCCCGGGTCATAAATGTTTATCGATTTGTTATACTTAGTCTGGCAGTTGATACTGTTACAATTGGAAATAAAGAAATGTTAAATTTGAATTTGGTATCCGACTTTTTATACGATTGTTCACTAGGTTTTCTCATTTTGGCGCCACTACATTGATTAATTATTAACACCATACAATATTTTGCGATATTAAAGTGGAATAGTGTAATAAAGAGTCCAGAGTCGCTGTGATTGCATTACACAATGTAGACATGAAGCCATATACAATTTTTAAAGCTCTCCATATACTTGCTATTAGTCAAATCTTTGTGTGCCGGGTGTGTTACTAATAGGTACAATGGGACTTCCTCTGTATGCGACAGAGAAAGATCTGGCCGTCCACGTAGTGTTCGTCCGAAAAAGGTGGTCAATGCAGTAAGGGAAAGAATTCGAAAAGGTCTTGTCCGAAAGCAAAAGATTTTACTTTAGGGAGGTCAAAGGAAAATAACTTTAGGGATAAGAAAAAATTACAATTGAGTAAAAAAGAGACATGTAGCTCTGTCGACTAAGTTTGGTTTGGAAGCGGACGTCTCGGATTTCTTGAGAGCCGTCGTCTCGTCCCGATCTTAATCCGCTGGATTATGACTTATGTTCAGTTTAGAGAGTATAGCTTGCTCTAAGCGCCATGATAATTTGGAGTCCCTAAAACAATCCACACGATTCGCGATGAAGAATTTCTCAAGTTTTGATAACTGGCCTCAACATTCAAAGGACTGTACTGCAGCTAATGGAGACCACTTCGAATAAGCTTTTTAGATTTTCAATTGTTTTTTTCCATCTGTGTGTTGAACTGTAAAAGTGTTAAATGTTATTTGCAATAAAAAAATTTCTTTGTTCCAATATTTATTCAAGCCTAGATATATTATATTTATATTAAAAATCTTAAATGATATTTAAAAACTCTTCAATTTATCAGAATAAATATATTTCCCTTATCAAGTAAGGTACAGGTGACACAAGGCCTTACGGTATTTTGCCCTAGGCTTAGCTGTCGCGGTGTGTTAGAAGTCCACATGCTATTGTTAAGATGATTAGAGATTGACGTGATTTGTATTTATTTCATCATCATGAGCGTCTATTCTTTCAGTGCGCGCCTATTCATTCATTATTTCTTTCAGTGCGCGCCTATTCATTCATTATTTCTTTCATCAAAATCTTTCAACGCCATGTAGGCTGTTTCCTCTTTAATACTTCCATATACAGATCAATATACAGACCGAGCTGCAATACAGAGAATCAAATTAACAGTAAATATATGGCGTGCATCAATTATCGTAATTAATGATTATCTTAGTAATTGGTTTTAAACGCTCATAATTGTTGCTAAAGCGGATGCTCAATCCTTGTGGAATGTAGAACCATTATAGGTAGATATATAAAAAACGTATGTGTGTGCGTGATTCACACGATAGAAGTGAAATACCAGAACAGTAGCCTACGAGAATAGAATCTCTTGCTTCCGTAGTAATTCACTACCACATGTACAAATACTTAGCTGCCGCACGTGCTACGTAGCACGTTTGCTGACGCGAACTCATATTTTTCTCTCCGTAATGTCGCTAAAGAAGTTTTCACTTAAATAACATGTCAAAGTTGAGATTGAGAATTCACCATATGACAGGGTTTATCGCTAATTTCTAATTGCTATGAGAATTATAATCTGTCCGTGAATTGATGATGACTGTACCTTAAGTTTAATTTAAATTACGGTCGTGAGAATACACAGTAAGCACAAAAGCTTCCTGTATGAAGGCAAATGGGCTCCCCTACCGTGTAATGCGATATACCCGACAAAGAAATGGACCCAGGAAGCATAGACAACAAAACGTTTGCATTTAAATTAAGAACTAGTTCTAAAATGTATATTTGTCAATTAAATTTTCTTAACTTATTTTTATAATTAATACTGTGAGTTTATTCTTTTTACTAACTGCCGTGATTTTCTTCAGTAGATACCATTAGTATAAACACCTTCTTGGGTTTTCCCAAATTTTTCCAGACGCCTTCTGCCTTTCTTCGACTTTATACTATCGCTTTTTTATTGGGGCATACTCCTAAATTTTTTCCTAGGTTTGAGCTGGCTATATAGCGAGATGTACAGACAATAGAGGGATTTTAGAGAAACTTTATTATAATTACCACAACATAAGTACATAACAGTTGCATCAATAACGTTTTCTAATACTGGCCACAGATTATAGAATTACCACTGTCATAGAGAGAGACAGGATTATAAGACCATTTATTATGTTATTGCCTTCTTTGTTTATCGCCTTTTACATGTGATTAGCTCTCCGATCACGTCGAGGTGTTAAACGATCTTGATCGCCGCCTTTGATTGTGTTTTATCAGAATTAGATATTACTTTCCATTTCACTGTTACGCCCAGGTAATAATGGACGACGAGTGCCAATTTCATTCATATAAATAACCAATGTCTGTTCTTAGAAACCGTTGAAAGGAAAAGTTTCTTACACCGTGGGTTACAACTCTTATGATAAGAATGACGATTCAATACAAAGTCTCAATTTATTGTATTTGGGACAGATTTGGAAGTATTTTAATTTATCTTCCTTCTATCACTGAAATCGAGGTTGACTAAGTCGTCCTTCAATGAGACAGGATTAGTCTGATTAAGTCGTCCTTCAATGAGACAGGATTAGTCTGATTAAGTCGTCCTTCAATGAGACAGGATTAGTCTGATTAAGTCATCCTTCAATGAGACAGGATTAGTCTGATTAAGTCGTCCTTCAATGAGACAGGATTAGTTTGATTAAGTCGTCCTTCAATGAGACAGGATTAGTCTGATTAAGTCGTCCTTCAATGAGACAGGATTAGTCTGACTAAGTCGTCCTTCAATGAGACAGGATTAGTCTGATTACAGTAGTCGTTCTGTGTTTGAAATGAATAGAACGACAATATTTTATCGTTAGTATAAAATTACGTTCAGCGCAGGAAGATTTACACCGACACACACTTCAGGCCCCCTTGGGTCGGCTGGATGGTGCGTAAATGCATTTTTCCTGCTAGAACCAATACGATATACACCGCTCGTACCGGTCGAGCGATGAAATCTTACATATAGTGACACAGTTATAACATATGACTGACAGAATGTCAAATTCACACACCGCTTAAGGAAACGAGCCCGGGTTCGAATCCGTAAGTTGAGAGCTTAGATTGATAGAAATAAAATAACGCGACTCTAGAGAGCTCTAATAATAAATAAACTAAGAATACGGCTTTTGCCGATTTGTAGCGCAAATCGACCCCCGCCGTCAAAGGAGGGGGCGAGGAGGCCGGCCTCCTCAGATAAGCCAAACATTAAACGAGCTCAATTATCCTTATCCACGACACCGCAACTCAAACGGCATCGTGCGCGCGCCGTCCCACTAGAGTGGGGAGGGGTACCGCTTCCTTCTTTTCGGTCCCAAAAATAATTACTATAGGGTACGCCCACAATCAATCCTGTACATCTCTTCCCATCTGCGGGAAAAGAGTCCCCCCTATCGTCTCCCTAAACCTGGAGACAAAAAATACTTCGTAGTCAGTCGAACTGTTGAGGCTGGACTAGCGCCTCCAACCAGTATTAGGACCCTCCGAAAAAAAGGAAGATTTAAGGCAAGCGAGTAAGCGTGAATTCGTGTTGTAATGTTATTGATTTCTTGTATTCGTTCTTCGTTTGAACTTCCGAACTTGTTTGTCCAAATGAGTTCGAAGTTTGTTAAGGTGTTACAAAAGTTGGTGCGAGTGAGTCGGTTTAAGTAATTGCACTCCTGACATTTACAGGGCTTTGTTACAATAACTCGTTGAGCTTATTCCCATTCTATTGCGAGTGAAAGAACAACATAAATGTCCATTATATTTATGTGTAAAAGTGACTTAACCCGAGATGGGTTGCATCTGACGTCAATTGCATCAGGCCATGGAACAAGATACATGTATTCTAACTCGATCTAATCTAGGGTTGGACTTGGTTACGGTTCTGGGTTGCAGAGTTAAGCTATCAGTCGCTCTGTGTAAAAACTGGTGCCAACTCCCCTAGATTAAGTAGCCAACCCCGATATCATCTGATATTGCAGTAGGATAAGGCCAGGAGAAATAGAGGTTATGGAACTTAATCGTAATTTATAAAACACAATAAAGCTAAATAAGGGTACTTTACGATCTTGGTGTATTTATATATGTCTTAGAGCTGAATTTCAAATCGGTGTTGCGTGTTGTGTACTGTATACGTCCTGATGCTTTGGTTAGGTTCAGATCGCAGTTTCATACACCTAACGGACGCAATTTCACACGTCTCTTCTATGACTGGAGGCAGCGCGTATTTGCATTTCTTTGAGAAACCAACTAATAAGTTGGTATCTGATTTGATAACTTAATTTAGTTACACATTAAAGAGAACAACACAAACTGTTTTGCAATTCCGTTGTTTCTTTTACAAGTTTTTCTTACCAGTCATTTATTCCCTTTATGTCTTATAAAAGGAATAAATTGTTTGTAAAGTAAATTATCGATACACAAACACAGCTGGATCTTTTACACAGAAATCGTTTAAATCGTGGAATTATTGGTCCAAGTAATTTTCTAAATTATTTTGTCCAGAAGTACGGGTTGCATTCTACTTAAGATTGATATAATTGCAAGTTGCAACATTGTGGTTTGTGCGTGCCTTGGATATTATGTTTCTATTATCTGTACACTTAATATATAAACATTTCACTGAAGTTATTCTTCGATTAAGATCACCGTTAGTCTGTCGGATTGGTCTTGTTTAAGCTGAGAATTAGAGAGGGAATAACAGTTAAGTGAAGTATAATCGGGAGATTAGACATCGACAAAAATGGCAATAGGCGAAATAACTCTTCATGGACAATCTAACCGTTTTTTAATCGAAATTTACAGACATTTACAGACTGAAAGTTATTCTGTTGTTATTCATATACGTTAATCGAAGGTCTCCAAATTAGTGAAAATTACTTTTAAAAAAATATAAAAATACATTAAAATATAGTAATGTCTTTATAATGAAAGGAATTTACCCAAATTACAGTTATCAGCATAAAGTTCTGTTTGCATTTTTTGGCCAGGGATTACGGTTGAGGTATCTAAAAAAAAAAACGAAAAGAGAAAAAGCCGACGGCAAACGAAAAAGGGCCGCCTCAAAGCATAGGCCTCAGTAAATTGGGTTCTTTATATGGTTATGATAATAAGTATTTTAGTACAAGGTAGTTCCATGCTGCGTTGCAGCCGAGTAGTGCTGGCGCGACTGGGGAGGTACCTCTCCATCACATGACACCTCCGCAAAGTGATTTTGCTGTCGGGTTTCGTGCGCTTGGCTAGCAGCCCATTGGAGAAGGGAAGAGGAAATGTGGACAGCGCATATGCATAGCAATTATGTAGAATTAATGGGTGCCAGTGGTCATTAGAAGATTCCCGACAGCACGTTCGTCCCTCCTATAATATAAAAAAAAACCGAGATGATGAACGTCACAGCCAACGTAAGCTTACGGAAATGGGTTACTCGTGGTGCCAGGGACAAGCTTAATCAGGCGCAGCTAATAATTGAGACAGCGGCTCTTGCTAGTAGCCTCTACAACGTTTCTGGTATGTCTGGAATGTTAAACGCGAACGGTTTAGTTCGGCGTCATCACCAACTAAGTAAAATTCACAAAAATCTGGCCGCCACTCTTCCTCTAGATTTACCGAGTCTCTTCTCAAAGATTTTTCTACGTGTTACAGGTTACCAAGTTTTATTTTATAGTATAGAAGTGCCTAAGAGTGATTGTAGCCCTTTGACAACTACCGACTCTCATATAAATACAGATTATTGTCATCCACATGATCCTCCTTTCCGCTTACCGGCCAATGGGCCACTGCCTACTTATGTACAACACGAAACGCGACAGCACAACCGTCACTTTGCGATGATGCCATGTGAGCGAGAGGTGCCTCCCTTCTCGTGCGACTCGATTCAGGTCAGACTCGATACAAACGCACAAATTACCAATATTGAGAGCTTAGATTGATAGAAATAAAATAACGCGACTCTAGAGAGCAATAATAATAATAGAATTAAGAATACGGCTTCCGTCGATTTGTAGCGCAAATCGACCTCCTCCGTCAGAGGGGCGAGGAGGCCGGCCTCCTCAGATAAGCCAAACGCTAAACGAGCTCAATTATCCTTATCCACGACACCGCAACTCAAATGGCAATGGCATCGTGCGCGCGCCGGCCCACTAGAGTGGGGAGGGGGACCGCTTCCCCCTTTTCGGTTCCAAAAATAATTACTATGGGGTACGCCCACAATCAACCCGGTACATATCTTCCCATCTGCGGAAAAAAGGGGGGTCTGTCCCCCTATCGTCTTCCTAAACCTGAAGACAAAAAGTCTTCGTAGTCAGTCGAACTGTTGAGGCTGGACTAGCGCCGCCAACCAGTATTAGGTCGAGTACCCCTATTGCCAAGTACAAGAAATATCTCATAAATCAACACGTATTACGATTAAAGTATGTCCGTAGAATACTGTATGTCCACCTGGTAGCCCAAATTAATGGTGTGTTACGCGATAAAAATACTTTCATTATTCATTTAAGCTTCTAATCCAAACCGGGCGGCTTAAATGGTCTTCGTTTCGCAGGTGATACTAATCATATTACCGCATTAGCCGGGGAATATTACACTTCTTATATCTGAGCGCAAAACTACATACATTAACCGCAGAGTTTGATTGACAAGTATGACAGACTGCAATTTTACACATGAACGAGGTTAATGACATTCGGTGACTTTATGGTGTGGAGTCGCATGACATGAGCCAACATTCTACCAGTCGGCTTTTACGGAAGACCAGTTCGATGCTCTTGATAATGCTTATGCCATATACGAGGGGGCGCTAAAGTATCACGAAACCAATTTCTGATTCCTTCGGAGCATCGTTGTGGGTTTTTGTTACATTTTAGTGCATTTAAAACGGCGTTAATGTTAATATGAAATTGAGCTTCAATATAAATTCAATCTACTTTACCAAATTACAAATTCCTCAATTCGCGCAATTCTTAAAAAAAGGATTTTTTTCTTCAAGCACATACTATACTGAATATATAGTATACATTGATGTCTCAAGTTTACGTGAATATTACTGGTAACTATTGCTATTACGGATTTTATCGCGGTTTATAGCAACCACGGTCACGGGTGGACCAAGATGACGGATGTCCTGATGTCACAAGTTAATAAAAGTACCCGAGGAATTATAATTGTTTGGTTGTTCCGATTAACGCAAAGAGTACCAGCAAACCTCAAGACAGCAAGATCTAATAAGTACTACATGTCTGTTGTATAAGACGATAACTAAATTGTTAATTTTTTTGTATCTATTGTAAAACAACATAAATATATCATATGTGGGAACTCAGCTGTCTAGCCATTATGGGTCATGAGATACAGCCTGGTGACTGACAGATGGACAGACGCAAATCGAAGTCTTAGTAACAGGATCCCGTTTTTACCCGTATGGGTACGAAATCCTAAAAATGCAACTTGATAACATACAGTCAGAGCCAAAGATTTTTTGCTATCTAATACATAATAATTTATCATTGTCCAAAAATGGACTATTATATCTATGTCCACGAGACAAAATAAAAATCCACGTGGTAACACGAGCATGGGAAACTGATGTAAGAATAGAGTGACCGTCAATTTGGCCCCAAACAGGACATAATTTCAATTCTATCGATATAATTCCAGTTTGATATGCCCCATAATAAAGTATTCATTACTTCCTTAAATTTATTATAATCGTACCGAAAAAGGAAATATAGTTCCAACACATCTGATGTGGACGTTTTAAAAATAGTTTATTAGATATTTTACAGTTGTCACCGATCATTGGTCACTTGTCGTCATAATGAAAGAGCGTGTGTGTACTTACGTACACGCGTTAGATGTTGCATTTCTTTGACGTTACAAGAGCAAAATTAAATTTTTGATTTTGACTAACTTCATGCTGTCGGTTATAAAATTAACTATAATCATTTTCCCTAACGCGCCAAGAGAGTTATAACTCCTTAAACTCAAAAATTCTTAGGTATAACTTATGTTCATCCCCAATAATCTTTTAGGGGGACAATGGACGATTTGTTTGTTTTTCGGTCCACAAAATTTATTATAGGTTGCATAAATATCCTGTTTTGCCTGTCTCGTTAAGAAAGTGACATATGGTCACCTTGTGGCAAGAAGTAAAATTACATAAGCGATCCCTATACCGTTTGTAGTGCAACAGGTTCTCTTTTGGTCACGGCTTCGAACCCATTTTTCTCCTCGGGCTCACGTACGGCTAAATTTAAATGTTCAACATGGCAACTCGTGTCCGTAATTACGTATATAAATCACGCAGAACAGCTGTGCCTTTATGCATATTTGTACATTCAAAATATGGCGCTGTTTTTACCTGGAAGATTTTTGTCTATAAATGAATCGTAATTGTGTGTAAAATGAACGTTTAAGGGTTACGTACCTCAAAAAGAAGAAAACGGACCTGCATAGAATCGCTTTATTGTCAACCTGTCTGACAGTTTGTAATTGCGTTGACA
>JAFELO010000208.1:366935-504617 GCA_017140195.1 Eumaeus atala
ACTTAATTGTTCAGTTCTTATAATAAACACGGAAACCGACCAAGTGCGAGATGGTCTGCCATACTGAGGGTTCCATACCATCGGGAAGTACGAGAATTACTTACTGTAGGTTAGCTTAGCAAATTTCCTCTTGCGGGGGAACGCACTCACTTTACAAGAAATAAACTGCAAGGGTTAAATCATTACAATGGGTTTTCCAGTGTATTTTCAGATTTATTCCTTTACTTACTTACCTTTATACTGCATATTTATACTTGTCGCCAAACTTCATGATTATAAGTCCACGGAGAGTACATAACAGATGGAAAACAAATTTGTGCAATCACTTAGAGCGCATCTAAGTGATTGCACAAATTTGTTTTCCATGCGTCACCGAGAGAAGGATATGGACAGACAGGCAAACGGAAGAACCGACTTACCTCAAAGTGGTACTACAAGGGTTTCTTTCTTTCGCAGCACGGAACCCTAAAATGAACAAAAGCGGTGAAAGCCACTTATATCATTTACAAAAATCCTGCGTCATTGGTATGGACAAAACTAGAAGCACCCTAGAGTATTTTGAAGAATTTCAATTCTTTTATTATTAGTTATTTTGCTTTCTTCTTACAACGAACTCTTATTTAGATGACCGTTTCTGACTATCATCGGACATCGTCAACGCCTATTACATTCTGTGGGGACCTCCACGGTACCGTTCATTAGGCCTATATCGTACGGTGACCCGTACTTGACAAGGCTGTTGGACGCGTCTTCTGATAAGTGGAGTACGAGGATCAAAGGGGTACGAGTATTATTTGGGGAGGGTCGATAGTAACAGCGGGGTGCCTTTGGGATTTCGTTATAGCCGCGGGTCCCACACATTCACTGGACTGCATTTGCATTTCCCTGGTACACCAAGAGAAAAACAATGTCAACAAGTATTTTATAAGTCACTAGCAGTCGAATACACTAGTCACTTAGACATTATTAATTGTTGTATCTGGACAGCAATGTGGTGTGAGGAGCATAGAATGGGATGCCACTCGGCATACAACGGAGAATTTGGATTCACCGCCACCGACTTTCAGCGACCTCCCAGGGTTAGGACGGAAGGCAATGACAACTGACACGTTCAAATATTTCGTCGCATCGCAAAATCAATGTAAAATCATCTACATGCAAACAGATGTACATACACACACATGAACACACACACGCTTATAGGTACGCAAACAAATGTATGATTATTGTGTTGTGTTGTGATAAAGTTATTGTGTACTTAATAGGGATATTTTTTATGGGATAAGGGGCAAACGTGCAGGTGGCATGTAGCTACCGCCGCCCATAGACATCCGCATGACTAAAGGTTATGCAGGCACGTTGCCGTCCTTTGAGATGGGAGTAAGCTCTCTTCTTGAAGAACCCCATACAGTATCGGTTCGGAAAAACCGACGGTGGCAGCCGGTTCCACATCGATGTTCGATGATGTAGACTTTGGTATTCAGTATTTACGCCCACCTGCAGTAACCATTCTGTTCGATAGGTAATGTCACTTACATGTGAATGTCACTTACATGTGAATGATTGGGTGTCTCTATTTTTATATACTGTGTTCATATATGACATCGTTACCATGTAATGCCGGCCCAATTCGGTTGCAATGCTGCGGGGCATTATATCTTACAAAAAATGACATTCAATTAACTTGATATGAATACGATATACTGATTAACCTTCGAAAAGTTAGCCCATTGTTGTTTATGGTAACGGTTAACTGTTGAACACGCATTTACAAAATAATATCACAGATTTCTCGACTTTTAACAACTCGCTATTAAGCTAACGGCGTTTAACACAAAACTTACTTTCAAAGAAAGTCGATCTTAAAAATTGACTTTATATACATATCAACAGCTTTCGCGGATGATGTTGCATTTAAAATGTATAGGCAACTGGTTAATAAAAATTAATTGCAAATGCAATTTTTGATCCAACAAAAGTGTAAATGTAATTTGTGTTTTTATGATCTGAATAATTGGTACTGAGATAATTGGCATGGGAAGTTAGAATTTTGTAGTAGTCGTTAAACTCCAGGATATACTAGGTCCTTGGATATGAAATTGGCGTTTTTTCGTACTGACCACTTTAATCAATTCGACCACTTTAATTGATATTAACTTGAAATTGTACAGCTATTTACTCATGTATTTGTGCTTCTATGACCGTCATTAATTTGTTTTTTCTATTGTATCTTTTTCTGTTTGCGTCACTCATTTCACAAAACGGAAAATTTAAATATCGCATTATTTACGAGTACACAGTTCGTTTTTGAATCCAACGTATTCGTTTTGGAAATTTCGACCTGCAAAACAAGGCCCGTGAACGGCCTGAGACCCAAGTTGATGATGGAGAGTTAAAGGCTATTGTGGAAGCATCATGTTAGTAATGAAACTGTTTTAATTAACTTAAAGCTAATTGGGAAGATTAAAAAGCTTGAAAGGTACCTCACGAATTGACTGAGCAAACCGGCAAACGTGCGTCGTCTGCTGCGTTACATTACTAAACCGCCGCAATAATGAATTAAATAGTATAAGGGCACTTATATATTGGTTGATATGGTCTATTGAAATGGATGATTCAATTTGGCTCACATTTTTCTAAAGTATTACTCTAGAAAAACGTAATTCAAGGTACTAACAAAAAGAGGGAAATACCGTCTGACTAAAAGCAAATAATATCTGGTACATTTGTAACGCAAATCTTAAACAAACTAAGCGTCATCATAAGGATAACTCATAACACGTAAATATATTTCCTTTTTTCGAGGAAAATCGCTAAAGACAAGAACATATAGGTGAAATTGTATTTATAGAATCAAATCTGACTTGGAAATCAAGGCAAATTTCTGTTTACTCTATGTGTGTCTTTCTTTTTTCGAGGTAAATGCTACATTTGGTATTTATAATGTGACAGAAGACCTAAAGCGATGTAAGTTTTTGAAACAATAAAAGTATTTTAACGGATTTTATCGCGTTTCATTTAGTACCCAGCCATCTTCTCTATTTATTTCCTTCTCTATTTATTTCTATATTTCAATAGCTTGACGGATAGTCCTCGGAAGGAGTCGGTGTTCTCTAGTGAGGATTTGCGCTTTAATCTTATCCCTAAATCTTATGGTAGTGTGGAATCCGACTTCAGCATGCTTGTAAGCTTGGTATGTAAGTTAATCTATAAACATATATTATGGCTCTATTAATCCAGTTTGGGTATAGAGATATTGTTGCACATAAATAAAAGTAATTTGATGATCAGAGCGGGTAGTTTACAGCATTTAATGTTATTTATAAAGCGGTCGTTTACAGTTATTTCTTTTTTATTTTTATAGAATAGAAGGCAAACGAGAAACCGAAGCCTTTTTTTATGACTACCGATGACCTCTTAATGGACGAATGGATGGAATGGCTATATTACAAACCGCACGAAACGCGACACTGAAGATGTAACTTTACGGCGGTATTATGTGAGCAAGAGGTACCTCCCCAGTCGTGCCGAGCCAATTCCGTCGGATGTAGTATCACGCACCATACATGGCACTACCTCCTCCTATGCAGCATGATGATATTAGTACATCCTAAAAGTAGTAGAAGAACTATAAATTCTTCATCGATTCACATTAGAAGATCAGGACCAAGAGAAGGTCCATTATAAACTAGAAGCGCCCCACGGTTTTACCCGCGAGACATGGTAAAATTTCATATTATGAATTTCACCTACGTAGGTAGGGTTTGAATTTATAAAAAAAAAAAATCCTTTCGTGGTGTGAGTGAGCACGTTCTTAGGGCTCACGTACACCATGAACCAAATTTCACGTTTCAAGGTACAACAGGTAACTTCGGCTGGGCGTTCTCTCTGATTCAGTCGATCAGTCATACAGTAAAGGAAGAGTTGTTAAATGTATTAAAATATTACATTATAAAGTGGAAACATTCAGTTGTTTGTTTCCTTGCACTGAATAGGTTTCGGAGAAACTACTGGACCGATGTAAAAAAATCTTGTACAATTAGAACCCTACATTATAATGAATATAGGCTATGCAATACTTTCTAAAATGTTTTGATCACTATGAAAGCTTTGATAACGTAACCAAAATGTAAATAATATCTAATATAAATCCTCATTTAGATGTATTGACAACTGGCTGTACAGACGTTATGTCAAAAATTTAATATGTTATCACTGCAATGAGCAATGTTTATGAGACCGAAATTAAAACACTCAGTTTTTTTTAATCAATAAATTTATGCAATACTTTGGGATATATCCGCGCGTAGCCGGCGCGGACTGCTAGTAAAGAATATAGATACAAAGGCTGATTTTAGTCTCTCGTCGACGGCACGCGCACCGTCAGCGCTGACTCGGCGTGAGACTAAAATCAGCCAAAGTTTAAAATGACATTATGTACTGCGTTGCAGCGGACTTAGTTCATTCGGTCCTTTCACTTATCTGTGTAAAGTAAGCGCTACTTCGTAACGTTCCCTAGAATTTCGATTATTCTTTTGTTGACGTTGGCGGAGGGACGGGTTATATCCTGCAGATATTTGTGGACGGTTCTGATTCACTTCAATTCATCCAGTCGATCGTCTCTTGTTAAAACTTACATCGTCATCATAAAGAATCAACCTCCCATTGTTCAACACAGCTTGTACCGGGGAGGTACCTTCCCTCTCGCTCTTGCTTCAAAGATACTGGCAACGGCGTGAAGTGACATCTTCGGTGTCGCGTTGCTCTCTTTTTCACCTTCCCCCCAATCGGTCATCGGCTACTCCGAGATCGCACGAAACGCGCCACCGACGATGTGCCTCCCCGGTCGTGCCGGTCAAATTACGCTGCAATGCGGCATGGCATGGTGGTTGTCATAAGTATGCAAAATCACGTATTAGTGAGCATCTACATCGTAAGAAGAACCCCTGTGCATAATTTGAAACTCCTGGCAGTTGCAGTTTCTGAGATTTCATGGGTCTCATCATCATCTTTTGTTAATTCAGATTAAGAAATTGAAAAAGACTTCGATTTTTTAACTAGGTACTATTGGTTCACAGACCGCAGGAAAAGCGACAGCATAGGTGTCACTTCACGGCAGTGTCGTGCGAGAGATCGTGTCAATTCGGGTGCAATGCAGCGTGGCACTACCTATAACTAATTCTCAAAATGAGTAAACTCATTAATAAAATATGGTCCACTTATACCGTAGGATGCGGGCATGTGCTGTGTGTCAGACAGAAATGGGCGCCGTGTAATTGTTATAACGGCACACGCGGGCTGGTCCACAGACGGTAGCGCTCCGTGCCATCACGTACCCGCGGGGGGCTGCTCGTACACGCGATATTTTTATGTAATCACATTCATTCCTCCCAGTATTTATAGCGTCATACTTAGCTTTCTTGTACGATTACATTTTGTGCGGAGTACAAGACTCAGAGAGACTCGAGTAGCAACGAACGGCCGTGTCAAATTAAATAACCGGACCTAACATTAAATTAAAAACATAACGTTCATTGATTCAAACAAACAACCATCAAATCTAATTAACGGCATTTTATGCCGTTTTCATCCGTAGATAGAGCGATTCTCGACAAATGTTTTTATATATAATTTGTTAAGGTCCGACCCCTGTTACGTGTGGGCGAAGCCGGGGCATATCACTTGTTGAAATATATTTTAACGTAGTTACCCAGACTTATTCGCGGTATCATATCTTGATACCTGGGATGAACTCTGGGTACATTAAAAGACGCGAGATTTAAAGACACCTAAAACTTTAAAACCCGTCGGGTTGTGGCAGACCATACAAAAAGGCTACATAATAACATAGGTGTGTGCATATTACATTACATATATACGCTCCAAAATATTGGCCTTCCTCTGACACTATCGAGTGAAAAGAAACAAAATATAATAGCGGTTGTTTCATCTACGTCATCAGCCGGGCGACGTCCAATGCGGGACATTGGCCTCCCCCATAGAGCGCCTGAGGTCACGGTCACGAGCCACTTGCATCCAGAGGCTGCCAAGACCTTAACCAAGTCGTCAGTTCACCAGGTATGAGGCCGTCCAACACTCCGTCTTCTAGTGCGGGCCGCCTCTCGATAACCATTATTCCCCAACGTTTCTTTGGTTATATGTTATTATGTGTCACCACTAAAAACTATCTGTAAGTGTATATTTTTTCTCTCTACAGATATAAGCCTTGAAAAACTGCTCTTCCCTCTTAAGAACACGTGGTAAAGTTCCGACATGGCACTGTATATACTTACTGATATACTTCACAATTTTTGATTGATTTACCTCAGAAATCTCAAAATAAATTTGGTTAAAGGCTTACACTGACATTAAATTTCCATTTTACGTTGGAAATAAACTGCGCTATATTTTCATATTATTTCGAATGTGTAGCAACAAGCCTAGGTCAATGCCTAGGTTAAAACTTGCTTCTGTACTTATACGAAAAGTAAATACTTTACTATCTCCACACTTTACATATATGTTTGCGCGTCCGATGGGTTATGACATAACGTGCTTAGCCTAACATAATAAAACGCTGCAGTAGCCGAATCCGAATCACACACTACAGTGACTATTGTTTGTTCAGGTCTAAATTGTTGCCATACGAGATCTACTTCTCTGTGGCACTAAAACATGGACTTTAAATAAATGTCCTATAAATTAAACAAGTGTTTAAATGTTATTACCTTAACATTGCGGCTTAACGTAAATAAGTTAAATACAAAGGATCAACGTGTTTCGTGAAAAAATAAATTTGTCAACATATTACATTCGAATTCATATAAAACGGTGATAAATTATCATTAATATGATTTAATTATTGAATTTTATGTATTATATTAGGTTGCATTAATTAGAATTTATTATTTTTTAAATCTTAAATGTTTTTTGTAAATAAATATCTCGCACGCGCGACTATGAACCGCTAGAAATGACGTATGACGCTTTTGCCTAATGACAAAGGGTGAGCACTTCATTACAAGTAACGGATGGATGTAAAAAAGCCGAGTGGGCTTAGCCACGAGGAGTGTCATTGGATAGGCTTAGCCACGAGGAGTGTCATTGGATAAGCTTAGCCACGAGGAGTGTCATTGGATAGGCTTAGCCACGAGGAGTGTCATTGGATAAGCTTAGCCACAAGGAGTGTCATTGGATAGGCTTAGCCACGAGGAGTGTCATTGGATAGGCTTAGCCACGAGGAGTGTCATTGGATAGGCTTTGCCATTCAGCGTGGAACCTGCAGACCATTTGGAAGGTGTTTCTAAGAGAGACTTTTGCCTGATTGATAATGACTTTCAATAAAATTTTCAAACTTAAATTGGTTTGCACAAAATCGACTTGGTGATTGAAAAGAAATGGAATTCTTTTGTTTGTGTCCACGGGACCCTTCATATGCTAGTCCGATTTGCTCCAGGACGGTTTTTACTTTTTTGTACGTACATGTTGAAGCACGGAAACGTATTTTTGCGTCTTTATCGGGACTAAAAACACCGATAGCGTCATCAGCGCCGCATTCGGGGAGGTTGAAATATTAATAATCGGGGAATTTCTACAGTTAGTTAGTATTTTTTTATAGAATAAGGGGGTAAACGAGTGTTTTTACGACTAGCGATGCGTTGCCATCCTTCTCCAACCAATAGGCCACCAGCCACTCATAAACCACACGAAACGCGACACTGACGTTGTCACTTTACGGCGGTATTATGTGAGCAAGAGGTACCTACTCGGTCGCGCCGGCACAAACAAAAAGGAAAGGAATCTTATTTTAAAAATCTTATTTAGGAAGAGGTAGTGCCCTGCATGGTGCATAACACTACATCCTCCTCTGCAACGGAATGGGGCTGGCACGAACAGGGAAGTGCCTCTCACGCACTTGATACCGGCGTACAGTGACAGCGTTGCTGTCGCGTTTCATGCGGTTTGGGAGAAGTCGGTGGCCCATTGGGGAGGTGACAAAGAAGACAACGCATCAGCATAATTATGCCGATGTTCATGGGCGTCGGTAGTCGTTGAAAGGCTCCGTTTGCTCGTTTGACCCCCTATACTATTAAAAACACACAACAAAATAAAGAGCTCCATTACCTTCTTGATATGTTTAAACGTAATCACGAGGGGCTCGTTGTAACAGCGCACCCGCACATCGGAGGCGACACTACATAAACATGCTCGCTTCCGCTCGTTTCCGCCCACCGTGGAGGCATTAGCATACGTTTCTCTGATATGTCAAAATACATTATTGCTTACTGTATCAAATCCCGCTTAGTGATGGGATTCAAAAGCATCGATAGATTCTCAATGTGATAATCTCATTGAATTCACGTCACTTACCTTGAATTTTTTTTAGGGGGTACAGGAAATATAAAATATGACATGTCCTTCTGTTTATATAAATTAAAACACAAAACGTACTTACCTGTTGAAAATTAATAATTTTGTGTAATTAAAATTTGTCTTTATCTAGTCTCTACTCGTCCCAACCGCTGCTATTCCTGTCCAGCCAGTATTGACAGCGGCAACACCTCGAGACCCTTTGAATGATCTCAGGGAGAGGAAAGCTAAAACTGTTTTGGGACGGGCAGCGAATTTAATCAGATAGAAATTAGATAATTAGGAAGTGATTCCTATTTCCCTCCCTGGGCTAAGCGGGAGACTCTCTCTTTACTACCGGTACATGTGTAGCCGGTGGCCCACTTGAGGAGGAATGGAGGGCAACGCATCTTTATGATAATTATTTGGATGTCCATGGACATTGGTAATCGTCAAAATGCTCCCATTGCTCGTTTGTGTTTGTATGCTATACAAAAAAGACTTCAACGATCAAAAACAGCAAAGCACATAAATTGAATCGGTCATATATCGATAAAAATAGTCAACGGAGTATCCGTTCCTGCCTCGTTACAAGTCTATCGCACTATGTTATGAATATTATAATGTGTGTACCGGCGTATCTATAAGGCCGTAGGTTTATACGTTCTTTTTATATTTTTAGTCTTGATAGCTCTGTATAGAATTAAAAGGAAGTACAATAACTTCTGAGTCTGTAGAAATATCTTCTGAGTCTTTAGAAACTGGATAGTTGTACCATCCAGCAAAGATTTGTTATGACATAGTGATCATACTTTCCCCGTCCTTTTTTTTGTTCATGCGGGGAAACTCGTTTAGGCGCCTCCAAATGCCCTGGTGTATTCCAATGGTGTGGGGGGCTCGAGGCACATTGCAGTGCCGAGTACCCACAAAAACCTCCGCGAGTGTCGTCAATGCCGCCGCAAAAGAGAGAGGTACCCCGGAGCTAGAAGGGTCGCCTCGCACTACAGGACAACTTCACTAATTTTGGGACAGTGCAATAGGATCTGGTACCCATCTTCGCGCCTTGCCCCCTGTGCAAAGGCGCGTTCTTCTCTTGCTCTTCTGTCCCTTCTTCTTATAAAAGGGGCACAAAGAGCAGCCTCCTCGGTTGAATTGACTTCGCCGCAGGCAACCGAGCCCACCGCCACGATAAGTCTTGAACCATGGTGGGAAAGCTTTCTCTGACGTTTGCGTCCAGCAATACACACAAATTTGAACTTCAAAGCTTCATATGAGCTATGATACTCATAGTGTGATCAGTCTGGTCTATATCATTATATCTATCAGAATCTATCGTCAGACATCCGTCGTGTTGTAGTGTCTGTAGGATCAATATAATACAATATACCCTCATATTGTTACAATAAAATATGCTGTTATATCACATTTAACGTATTAAATTAACTGAAGCATGTTAGCCCAGAGTCCAGGTGACTTATTGATTACAAATTCGGGTCACCTCACCGTAGGCGGTCGACATCTCCCGCGGAGGGGAAACTACTAAAGTGTCCATTTGGCTTACGTACTGCGAATGCCACACAACCGTCCGATCCCACCCGGCAACAGTATGCAGATTTATTCTAATAAGAGGTAGTGCTATACTGTGTAGCAGCCGAATTGGGCCGGCACTACCGGGGAGGTACCTCTCGCTCATGCGAAACCTCCATAAAGTGAGTGTTTCGTTCGGTGTGTCCGGTCGCTTATGGAGAGGAAAAGGAAGAGGTCAACGTATCTGCATAATCTCTATGGGGATATTTATGGGCGTCGTTAGACATCAAAATGATCAAATAGATAATTTGCTATGTAAAAGCACTATGACATGACAGACAGACTGTGACAGTCACACCGACTGCTGAGAGACGTGAAAACTTATGAGACTCGGACGACGCCGTGAGTCACGTCACTTATGAGACTCGGACGACGCCGTGAGTTACATCACTTATGAGACTCGGACGACGCCGTGAGTTACATCACTTATGAGACTCGGACGACGCCGTGAGTCACATCACTTATGTCCACCCCGAAGTATTTAATGGGCATAAAATTATGTCACTCGCGTCATCGATATGCGTGACGCGTAACGCGACTCGACTATAATATTATTATTATTATTATTATTATTATTATTATAATTTTTCGAAAATGGAAGTGTCAGGAATAAACACGGATCAGTTCATAACTAGAGTACACTCCATGTTGAGCCATCCCGTATTTAAACAAACAGTTGGTATGCAATAAAATGTTATGTACCCGTCATGTCAAGGCAGATTCGTTAGTACTCGACCTACTTCCCAGTACGTCTAGGTATACACGAAATATATTAATGGCCGACTGGCTGATGCTTATCGGAGCGTGCTTCTGGCGAAAGTTCTGCGAAGTACACGAAATTGATTGGGCCGTCACTGTTACCATGTTTAAATCACTACAAGCCATACACGCGATATATTAGCGGGAAAATATTTTTTACAGAATAGGGGGGCAAACGAGAAATTTGAGCCTTTTTACGACTACCGACGCCGAAACGTTGTCCTCCCCCAATTGGTCACCGGCTACTCGCAAACCGCACGAAACGCGACACTGAAGATGTCACATTACGGGGGTATTATGTGAGCGAGAGCTACCTCCCCGGTCGTGACGGCCCAATTCCGTTACATAGGAGGATGTAGTGTCATGCACTATTCACGGCACTACCTCCTCCTATGCCGCATAGCACTACCTCCTCCTATGCCGCATGGCACTACCTCCTCCTATGCCGCACGGCACTACCTCCTCCTATGCCACACGGCACTACCTCCTCCTGTGCCGGATGGCACTACCTCCTCCTATGCCGCATGGCACTACCTCCTCTTATGCCGCATGGCACTACCTCTTACTAAAACGATGATGATGACATCACACTGTTAGGCACGGGGGGTTTTTTCTTACTCTTACTTGTTGGTAATATTAATGACAAAAATATTGTATAGCTTTAGATTACGTGAGCGAAGTAAGACATCTTTATTTATACGAAACAAACAGCTATCGGAACTAGCTTATGTCTCCCTCTCAACAGCCGTAGGACTTATTAACGTAACGTGACGAAAGCCGTCACACATTCACCAGCTCACTACTCAAGTCAAGTGTGGAAATGGAATTTTTACTTCAAGAACTATTTACATTATAGTATAAGAGGACAAACGCAAAATCGGAGCCATTTGTGGACTACCTCATGAATATCCGTATGCTCAGATGACACCTTCCTTCACCCCATCCCCCAATGAGCCACTTCACTTTTAAGGCGATATCGTGTGAGCGAAAGTTACCGTACCTTAATTCTGCTGCAATGCAGCGTGAGGTTACCCCAAAGTCTTTGTATGGAAGTTTATGGTGTGTGGTGGTTACACATGTGATATCACATGATTATATTAGCCAACATTAATGTAATGTCCGACTCGCATCCAAATGAGCCAGCCAACGTCTGTGGCAGCTGAGCTGACGCGTTACGATTTGTGCGTGCGGCGCCTCATTGAAGGAGAGGAGAGAAGGAGGGCAACACATCTGCATTATAATTGTGCACATGTTCAAAGGCATAGGAGCAGTCCTGCATAGTAAATATGTGGATGTTCATGGACGTCGGTAGTCGTATAAAAGCTCCGATTGCTTGGTTGCTTTAAAAAAATATCACGCCTCGTAGCTGTACCAACTTTTTTTCGGCGAGCGCGCTATAGCAGAGGTCGCGTGTTTGAATCGTGCCTAGCTCATAGATGATGATTTATCTATTAATAATATGTGTTTCTATAGTAAAAATCTAAATATCTAAAAGAGAAATTATAAAAAATATTAGATACCTATATTTTCATTGTCTAATACCTGTTACGCAGGCTCTTAAGGTAATTGACACAGGGCTAATGTCGTTTCTCAAAATCTACTGAACACGCATTTCGGTTTTTCGGGGAAGGTTCTAGTGTATCATTTATTCATGAACCCGGGGAGGATAGCTAGTATTATACAATAATAATGCCGTCCAAGCCAAATTCCGGCCCTGGCGTCCAACTCTGTAGTGACTAACCGACTGCTCAGGGCATTTTATATGCACAAGTGTGTGTCGCCGGCACAAGTACACTCCTGTTCTCTCATTCTTCTATTCCGATCAGACGGCAATCCGACACGACCGGAGACATCAGGCGCAGGACCGGCAGCTTGACGTGCGAGGCACGCGGGTGTAACACCGCCAACCTCCCGACTTCTTACTGTTTTTAGAAATTGGAAAACCCCAATAACACTTCCGTCCGACCCGGGACTCGACCTCACTCAGACCTCAGTATTATATAATACTTAGGATACTCGTCTTTGCATTCGGTAAAAGACACCTATTTTCGGCTGTGTAGATACAAGATGAGAAACACTAAGTCCGTGAGTAATGGTTTGTAGCAAGAAACTCTTGGCGTGTTACGTCACTGTTTGGCCTCAGTACGCCAAAGTATTAGTTAATCATTAGTCCGATGCTAAACGAAAACAAACATCAGAACAGAAACAACAACGATCTAGTCATATCTCGTCGCGACCTACTTCAGGTGCTGTTGGCCGAATTGCAAATATGCGCCATGTCTACGTTAATCTAGCAGATGATATATTAGCGAGATGTGTTGGTTCATTCATAAAAAATATCGATTGATTCGATATCGCTGCAATCGTTTTAAGATCAATAGCTAAAATAGAAACACGAAGTAATGATATTATTTTTTGCGGAGAAGAATTGCATTGGCAAGAAAAACGAAATCTTAAAAAAAATATTGTAGTGTTTGAGTTCGTTTATTTTCTTTTTACAGGCTTATATTTAGCTTCGCCTGTCCCGATGTATGTCTCTATCCAAAATTGTTATTACATTTTCATATACTTCTCGATTATGAATTATGCTGCATGTGCTCGTAGGTTGACAATGCAAAATTATTATGACATAGAGCTGATCTAGTGTTGGAGACGGAAGGTAGTAATGAGAACTCTGTAATAAAATATAGCAACCTCATCCCGTCTGTGATCATTTAATGTGTTTTGTTTAAGAAAACAAGTAAAGAGAACATCGAGGGTATGATAATGGATCTGGAAAATGATAGTGTGAAGTCTTAGTAAACCTCATAATCTCATTGTGCTTGCTTGTTGAATTTTATTTTTAAAAATGGTTGTTATAATATATATTTCATAATTGTTGTAATTAACAATTATCCTTTGTTTTTGGTAACTTCTGATAAGTTAAGCTAAGAACAGAAATTGTATCACACCTTATTTAATGTAGGCAAAAAGTTGTTTATTTCATTATTCGGCCAATATGTATAATAAATAATGTGCTTACATCACACAGATGTAAGCAGGTGTGTGAATGTATTTTATTGATTCTGTCTAAGGATTGCTAATGCAAACGTAATTTGTCATGTTTATATCAGACATGCATGTTGCACCGCACGGTGTAGAGTAGAGATTTGTGATGCGTGTATCCTACTAATATTAATGTGAATGTTTGTGCGTAGTATGTTACTATTTGACGCAAAAATCTCTAAACGATTTTTAATGAAATTTATCAGAGATATAGGTCAATCTTGAATAATGTATAATCAACTTTTTAATTGTTCTCTTATGTTAGGTTATATTTTACGCAGAGTCACGGGGTAAATGTAGTATGTAAATAAAAACATGTTTTCTTATACATACCAAAAAGCAGTCAGAGCCACTTTACACAGAAAAACTCTCACAAAACGCGACGGCATAGCTGTCTCTTTGCATATCATATGAGCGAGCGGTTCAAATTGACTGTAGTTCAGCATGAGAATACCTCTTACAACTTTATAATGTTGACTGTCTCGTGGTCTAGTGGTAAGCATGTTCAACCACATTCGGGGTGTCCTGGGGTCGAGTCCCGGGTCGGATCAAAGGGCTGTTGCGATTTTACAATTTCCAGTGACAGTACGGAGTCGGGAAATTTTTATTGTTACACCTCCGTGCCCCGGAGAGCACCTTCACACCTCGATACTGCGCCTGATTTCTCTCCGGTCGTGTCGGATTACCGTCCCATCGGAATAAGAGAATGAACAGGGAGTGCACTTGTGCCTGCCCACACACTTGTGCACTGTAATATGTCCTGCGCAGTTTGTTACCCTCTATAGGGATGGCCGCCATGGCCGAAATTCGGCTGAAACGACATTATTATTATTGTCATGTATAATGTTAGTAATAAATATATATGCTTGTGCTTAAAGCATTTCTTCAACAAGTATAGCAAATAAATTTAAAAAATATAAAAATTGCAGTTGTCAAATTCTATCTATGAATTTACAAGTGAACAATAATAAACAATAATATAATAATAATATCTGGCATTATCAAACCACGTTAGCCTAGTCCCGTGGTGAGTACCTTGAGGTCTTGTGTTACATGTACAAGGGACAGACACTTCATTTAATATTTTATATAAATTTAATAAATTTAGAATATATTACCACGATGTTACCATCCCGTCGTTTACCTTGATGTTTAACTATCATAATTCTTTATTTTAGACAAAATAGTCCATATGAGATTAAAATAAATTACTACTTTATAACATCTAAAATCAAAAATTTTGTAAGTAACATTTCTTCTTAATCTATGTTAGTGAAGTATTATTAATTATAACTTAAGGTAATTAATTATAACCATCAGCAGCTTGTCGTTGGCCCGTCCTTGACACAGAATACTTTTATGAATACCAAAATCACATACCAAACAGGCCTCATCTGTTTAGCAGTAAACCTCAGTACACCACCATAGATTATACGTGTAATTTTTTGAATTAAAATAAACTATAGTCATTGCAAACTTTATACCCAATGTTCGGAAAATTCTTAAATTACTTTTTTAAAGTTCATTGTACGTTAAGGTGTATGCGACACAGGTAAGATGTATTAAAAATACCTACTGCAGATATTTTTACCGGCTTTTTTTCTCGAGGTGACAGATCATTGTCAAAATTAAAAACTCACCTTAATGCCCGCCATAAAACATTCTGCGTTTTAAAAACAAGTCAAGTCCCCAATATGTTGTCGAGATAAAATCCTTTCATTAAACTCGCAAGATATGAAGATTATAGCGTACGATAGAATATGCTATGGAGGGAAGAGTGGGAGGAACCCCAACACTCGATGAAAATCCCATTACAAAAACTCTTATTGTAAGCACGACCGGGGAAGTACCTCTTGCTCACTTGATACCGCCGTAGAGTGATAACTACAGTGTCGCGTTTCGTGCGGTTTGTGAGTAGTCGGTGACCCGTGGGGGGGGGGAAGGATCGTAGCGTATCGGCATAATTATGCTTATGCATGTTCATGGACGTCGGTAGTCGTTGAAAGTCTCCGATTACTCGTTTGTCCCCATATACTATAGAAAAAGCAAAAATTATTTAATAAACCGTGCCACTATTGCTAGTGGGAAAATTTTGGTTGGAAATTATATTGTCTTGATTAGGTACAGACAGGTTTATCTATCTATCCTATATTATTTTACCAATATTAGGTACATCATAAATGTGAAGATGCGTGTGTAAATGTACGTTTGCTGCTCACTCAAATAGATTTAGATGGAATTTGGCCCAGATCATTACAGTCTGGAATGACATTTATATGTTTCTTCTAGTTATTTACGTGGTCGAACCGCATAGCCTTGGCTTTAAGAACTAGCCGTGCTGTTTCATTCGCGTAACTTGGGTCCTTTTGGCCATAGCGTCATAGTAAACAACGTGTAGCCTTCCTAGATAAATGGACTATTCGACACAAAAATATTTTTTCGATTCGGTTCAGTAATTCCTCTAGCGCGTTCATAGGAACAAAAAAAAACTATTCAGCTTTATGTTATTAGTATAAATTAAATGACTCTTCGGCTTTATATTATTAGGATAAATCGAGGTCCATACTCCATAACTATTCCAGCACAATTATGTATGGATTCAGTACTTTCTGCTTACAGCGGGATGCTCTTTAAACTCGTCACCCATGTGAGATGTTCCTCCTTATCTCTACCCTCCATATAACCCATGTAGTCGCGTGATTGACACAAACAAGCGTAGTGATGCGCAATGTAGGGCGGCCGGGCAGTTGTAGTTTAAATACTTTGGTATAGGGCCACGCCATGTCGCGAACTGAGTAACGGTTACAAGCATCACTGAATTATGAAGATTGAGTACAGTATCATAATTATTTTTGTTGTGATGTTTTTTTTAAGTTTAGTTGTCAAGAAACGTAGTAAGGCGTGATGAATATTTTCACAATCTACTGTGAGGTAATCACCATGAAAAGGCATTTCGTCTTTAGGTACTTTAGTAGGAGGTAGAGTACTACATAGCGTTAGAATTGGGCCAGCACGACAGGGGAGGTACCTCTAGCTCACATGATACCAGCGAAAAGTGTCATCTTTGGTGTCGCGTTTCGTGCCGTTTGAATAGTTGGGGGAGGGCAATACATCGGCATAATAATTATGCGGATGTTAACGGACGGGTCCGATTTCACGTCCGCCCATCTATACCATGAGAAGCTGTAGGTACATGTGATGTGATCTGGTATTTGATCATCATCATCACAACCTCTCATCAATGGTAAAGATCTTTCTTCCCTTCTCTTCTTTGTCTACTCACTGCAGAACATAGGCCTCTCTCACTGAACGCCACGACGATCACATGCTACTCGCATCTATTAGTACGATTCCTAACGAATAATTTCATTTTTTGTATTTTTCGAGTTCCGTAGCCTAAAGGCAAAAAAACAGTACCCTTATATTTTTGTTGTTGTCCGTCTGCATTTCACTGATATATTGCACGTAGAATATGTGCGTATTTGAGTTTTCGAAGGTAGGAGTAATTTATATAAACGCCCATGAAACACTACAAAATGATGTAACATATTCTCGTCTGGACTAGTAAAAGGTACCCCCTTCCCCACGAACTTTACAACTACGGAAGGGAAAAGTATACAAAAAGCAGAAATCCATAGAAACTTCGAACGAAAATTGCTTTCAACGAAATGCGATTTCGTATCTCAAGAGTATGGTTGATTTTGGTTTGCTGATACGGAACCCTTCAGAAGAGACTCCGACTCGCTCTTGGTCGGTTTTCTTATTATAGTGTAGGCGGGCAAACGAGCAATCGGAGTTTTTAACGGCATTTCATGTCCAGCTATTAGCTTCAACATTAATAGCATACCAACGCATAAGGGCAACGCCCTCCTTTCCTCCTCTCTCACGACGGGCCATAGATACAATTTCGAATTAACTCAACAATAATAAAGTAAAAGAAAATATAGAAAAGTATTCTTTCGTAATCCTTAAATAGTAATAATAACATTCGGACAGGTTTGTTTACATTACAGTTATGAAATATCTACAAACGTTTTCACCAAAAATGGTCTAATTGCTGTTAGTTACTTATTTGGTGTTATGGTTGTATCTTTATGTAATGCGAGTGAAAATAAGAAATCATCCACACCGTCATGAATATGAAAGTAGCCTGTCTCACGCGCTTCTGTCTGTTTGTACAATGTATAAGCTTAAACGGCTAAAGTAATTAAAAGGAAGAACCTCCTGAAAAAAAAAATGAATAAGGGTGTAAACGCGTAGTCAGAGCAGTCATTGGGGTTCCGCATCCAAAGGGTAAAAATGGAACCCTATTACTAGGATTTCAATGTCCTTTCGTCTGTCACCAAATCAAACCTTCTAAGATGGTCATCTGTTCATTGACATTTCTGTTGCCAAAGAACAAATATAAAAAATAGAAAAATATGTTTTATATACAGAACCAACTCATTGCCGTTTATGAGGAGCCCCCTTACATACAAATGAGTTTTTATCTACTTTCATAAATGGCACGGAACACTTTCTACGCGAGACCAACTTGCATCTAGCCAGTTTTTTATCTGACTACCGAAGTTTAACGCCCAAAGACATCCACATAATTACAGAGATGTGCTGGTCGATGCTCTAGAGGTACCTTCTGTGACGGCTCACTTAGATGCAATTATGCCCCCCAAGGGGTCACCGGCTACTAACAAACATCACGAAACGCGACACTGAAGATGTTAATTTACGGCGGCATTATGTGAACGAGAGTTATCCCCCCGGTCGTTCCGGCCCAATCTTGTTGCGTAAGAGGTTTGCTTGCAATATTCATGGCACTACCTCCTCCTAAGCTTACCTCCTCCTAAATGGCTAACTAATTGTTTTAAAAAAGCGTTTGTGTAGCTATGTATACTTCCTTGGTGTAATAAGACATAAGCTACAATATTGACGTATTGATGTTTTAAGCTTACGCGAATGTTACAATGAAACAACTTTACGGATTTTATCGCGGTTTATTGAATTATTTAACTAGCCGGAAGTTTCAAAAGCTTTAAAACCCGCCCACCCGTGGCCGTGGTTGCTGTAAAGCTTCTAAAATGTCATGCTAGTTAAATAATTAAATAAACCGCGATAAAAAGTAGTTTTATTATAATACAATGTAAACTATAGCTAAATTCAGGGTGTCGGTTTTTCGTGAGGCAGTGCGCGCGCATCGTACAATTTACTCTCGTCATTTTTCCTAACGCGCCAAATTAAGTATAACTTCAAAAGGAGCTGACCATAATAAATATATCTGTTTCAATAATTCTTAAAAGGGAGATCTAACCCATACTCGGATAAGATTTCTTTTTCAAAAGTGTTGCCTCTATGGCTTAACTATATATTGTTTTATTGCGAATACATTTTTATGGTGTCGGAGATCTTGCGGTGATAATAAATACCTTATTCTAAACTATGAAATATATATAATTTAAAAAATTTATAGTAATATGAAATGTAACCCGAATCACCAGGGGCCTACGTCAACGTTATACCAAATTGCAGCGGGGCTTGTGGCACTCAGTCGTCGGGTATAGTAGGAACATCGTTTGTTTACAGCAGTAGTTTACTACCGCATAAACAATTTATTTTTAAATTGATTTTAACATTATTAAAACAATTTGTTTTTAAATTGTTTTGAATCCCATTGGGGATTATAATAACACAATATACCACACTAAAACCGCACTAAACGCGACAACATAAATATCTATTTTTATTGATAGTATATGCAGTGACTTCTTACAAAAGCTACATTTAACACTAATAGTGTTTATAGTACCTATGAGGGGACTTCGGGGAGTTGAGTATTTCAATGACTACCGGTCCTTTGGCTACGAGATACGTGTGCATAATCGGTATGTAGACGTCTGGCCTTGTTTAATCCCCCCCCTCCCCTCAATGGTCCGTTGAAAATTCTCCAGCAGCACGAAAGACTACACTTTGTGACGGTATCGTGTGAGCGGTGGGTACCTCCCCGATCGTCTGAAATCGACTGCAATGCAGAAATGGCACTACTTCCCTCCTGTTTCAATATCCTATATTTAAGTCATCATTATGTTTCAAACTATAAATAGGCTCGTAAAAATTATGCAAGTCGTAAAGCGTATAATAAGGTTGCTATTTTTAATTAACCTCTGCCATCTCAACCCTGAGACATAACTCGGTTCTGGCACGTCTGGCATCCGATCTGAGTTATTAGATTACCTATCTGCACTCTCATCTTGGCATTACAACGCCAGATTACGATTTGCAATATTTTATCCGTTGCACAAGTGTCAGTCGAGATGCTATTTCTTGGTCCTGATATCATTATGGTGTGTATTTGACTGAGTGCTGGATGCGAATGATATTTGCAAGGCAAAGAGAATTTATTCTTCTCTTTTCTTGTATTAACATACCACACATAATATAGCACCCCACGGTTTCACCAGCGTCGCTCCGGTCTTGTTAGTCGTATCGTCATGATACATGTCCTTACCGTCATGATAAGCCTATATATAGCCTTCAGCGATAAATGGACTATTCAACACAGAATTTCAATTAGGCCCAGAAGTTTTTTTTATAGGAGAAGGGACGAACGAGCAGGTGGTAGGTAACTACCGCCGCCCATACACCCACATAACCCGAGGTTATGTAAGCGCGTTGCCGTCATTTAAGATGGGCTCACTCCCAAGTTAAGTTTCAGTTCTAGAGAGCGTTCAAACAAACGAACACACTTTTTGGCTTTGTATTATTAGTATATGTAAAAATCTTGTGTATATGATGGTACAGCTGGACAAGTGAACAATGAACACCATGTGTGCGAAAATATATTTTGACCAAGCCTTAAGCTGAACGTAGCTTAACATGTACAAAATAAAGAAAATGTCATTTCACGAAACGTTTACCTATATGTCAATTTGTTTAAACTCTAATAACTCCTACAAAGTATAACATAAACCCTTTCCCCGTCATTTGAGATGAAAATATGTTGAGGATAATGTTTATACAGGTTTGTAAGACACTACAAAACCACAGAGCGTATCCTGTTTTCGAATGTGTTAAAAAAGTAGGTAAATAAAATAGGACCTACTATACGGCAGAACCTGGCTCGCTACAGACGTTGATTGATATTTTGAGCAAGTTCGGGAGAGGGTGAGGTAGATGTCATGCTCGTGCTGTTCACCGACGACAGCGCTTACGTAACCTCGTCCCGAAAGCCGGAGCTCGCAACTGGGCGCATGCAACGCATGCTGGACCGGTTACCGGAGTGGCTCGACAGGTGGCACATGTCCGTCAACGTGGATAAGACGACGGCGCTATATGTCAGCAAGAGGCGCTCCATGCCGAGGCGGTTAAAGTTCAGAGGCCAGGATGTGTCTTGGGAATCCCCAGTCGTGTATCTCGGATGCAGTATCTACCGCGCGCTGCGGATGGGCTCGCAGGTGGACCGAGCGGTCAACCAAGCGAGAACAGCCCGCGCTTTGCTGTGGCCGGTACTAGCATCCGGACTCCCTACACGGACGAAACTGGGGATTTACAAGACATATATCCGGTCACGCCTCACTTACGCCGCCCCCGCATGGTACGCGCTAACCTCCCAGGCCCAGCGAAAACGCCTGCAAGCCCAGCAAAATATATCCCTACGGGTCATCACGGGTGCCGGTCGCTACGTCCGCAATGATGTGATCGCGCGTGACTTGCGGATAGAGTCGCTGGATGAGTTTGTGGTTCGATTGTCGAGCGCTGTGTTCAATAGGGCAGACAATGGACCGCATGCTCATCTACGCGACCTGGCCCCGCTACACGCGCGACCACCTGACGGGAGACCGTATCCGCGTGAACTCCCCCCCCGTGATCCACCAAGCGGACTAGGGACTGCGTGTCCTGTGATCCGGACGAGGATCACACATGCGCACGCATGACACACCCAATCGCTACTCACCACAGTCACAACGCACCACACAGGCCCTAAATGGGCCTACATGTCCCTGAGCCAAAATCCAGGATGGCAACCCGCAAATTATTGCAGCCCCGTTACCGAGGGGATTGTCGACTCCTTGCGACCCAACCTGGGCTATGAGGTCCGCCTCGATGCCCGTAAACTCCCACAGTTTCTGTGGTGATGACCAGCAGTGGATTGAGCAAGTAAGTATAAACTACATAATAAATATAAATAAAACTTTAACGACACGCTGCGTGGGCCGAAAATTTCGGCACAAACCGTAGAGTCCAAGGCTTTTCGGGCCTACATATTCCACACATCGATATTAAGAAAAAACCCTATTACGTATTAAGCAATTGTAGTTTTACAAACGAAAGTAAAGACACGTAATTTGTCCCCTATTTCCATACGCCTTGGCATTTATCCGTGAGTTTACCGTTTTCACTAATTACCATCTCGTTTGCAATTTAAAATCGTATAGCCCGGACAACTTCTAGCGAAAGTGAGGGTGTCGCAGTAATTGGAGGGTGTGACCACATGTGGCTGTCAGCGCCTATTTAGCGCCATGTTACGCAACGCAAGGCTTTCATGTCGTTTCCTCGGCTTTAAGTACTTCGTTCTGGAGTTTTATTATTACGGAAAACCATTTTATATCTAACATTAAGACACATGCATATAATAGGATGTAAATATATTCGCCAGGGATTTCGTATATCGCTCTCCAGGCCACAAGTATAACTCCAACATAAGCCGCAGGTGGCAAGAAGTTGATGTGGTGATAACGATTTTATTCTTTCTTTATGGTATAAGGGGCAAACAAGAGATCAGAGACTTTTTATCACTATCGACACCCATGAATATCCGCATGTTAACGCCGATGCGTTGCAATTTGTTACCACAATGGGGTTCCGGCTACTCGCAAATCGCGCGAAACGCCTTGTGAGCGATAGGTACCTCTCCGGTCGTGCCGTTAAAAAAGTACGTATTTTTGAACACATAATGTTGAAAAGGTACGTATTTTTAAGCTTTTGACGGTCATCGAGCATCAGCCATCACACACTTCCGCTGTCAGTTCTACGTCTCTAGGATCGACAGTGGCAACCACTCTTGTAGACCTTGTTACAAAGAAAAAACTGTTTCCTCATATAAGGGTAGAAAATAGCAATACATAGATATGATCGCAGGGAGCCCGAGAGAAAAAACCTATTAATGTCTTGGGATCCGCAAAAAATTTAATAAGAAGGAAATGTGAAGTGTAGGAATTAATTCCATTTTTTTTTGTAATTAGTATAAGTGATACTTTATATAACATAGTATAACATACTACGTACATAATAAATTGCAGAAAGCCCGAGGAAAACAATGCAGTCATAACTCGCAACGCATCTAATCGGAAAATAGGAGTAAAGTTAAATTTAACAGTAAATTTATTACTGCTCCCCAATAAAAAGGAAACAATTGTGATCGCAAAGGATAAATGTAAAAAGTGCATGTGGGCTTATGTACTCGTTCGTGCGGTAGAAAGACTAAAGTGTTGTCTATAGCCACGGTTTTTCGTGATGGCGTGCGCGCGCATTGTAAAAATTGACTCTTATCATTTATCCCTAGCACTCCAAATGAAGTTTATGCAATTTTATTGTAATGCTTCACTCTGCAGTCATAAAATAAGCTCGAATGCAAGTAACATGAATAGGAGCAGATCTGTCTCGGTCACGTGTATTGAACTGTGTAATGTAACATGCATTACTCATATATATCTTGAGGTCAGAACTCTGACATTGATGGCACCGCTTTGTCAGTGCCAGTACTCAATGAAGCTAGATTATTCTGTCAGTTCGCGCGTTTGTTACACACACATGCGAACAGACGATATATATGAGCTAGTCCTAAGAAGCAATTCACAAGACTGAAATGTTTGTAAATGATTGGCAATTCGAAGTTGCACAGTTGTGTTTCTTTATTAAATTTAGTTTAAAACATGGGCCGTTTTAATTATTTACACTAATATTATAAAGAAGAAACATTTAATTGTTTGTTAGTTTATTTGTTTGTTTGCATTGAATAGACTCCATAACGATTTATATCGATATATGACGATAGAAGATTATCGTTATAACGATAATCTTCTATCGTTAGAATCCTACATTGCTGCTAATGAACAGAGGCTTTATAATATTTTCTAAAACGTTATAGATCATTATGAAAACTTCGATAATGTAACTAAAGGTGTGAAAAAATGAGTAAGTAAATTTTTATACCGCAGCTGCAGGAATTTTCGACAACTAGTTGTCCGACCTGACGGACGTTGTTCTGTCATAAATTGAATTATTTGCCATGTGGTAACGTGTAATGTTTACAAGGCTGAAACTAAAATTTGTAGTATTTATATTTTTATAAGTCCAACATTTTTAACATTTTCTGACCGCTTTAAATTTAATTAAAATCGATTCTCACAAGTTAACACTTGAGATTAAGAGCAAGTTACTATCAAAGCGTCAAGTATCAATTCAACAATTAATTATATACTATCTCATAAATGCTTGTAATTTATTACGTCCACGAGCCGGTAACGATAGAAACACATATTTATAAAAATTATGGATGCCTATGTTGGTGGTGGCGAAGAGCTTCCGACTGTCTATTTGTCGCCTTATGCAAAGCAAAATATAAAATACATAGATATTTATATTAAAATATCTACTATTTATATTACATCGTTAGCATAGAGCTAAATTTAAATGGTTAAACTAAAAAACGTATGTCTGATAGCTCATGTCAGTTCGTCTGAATGGCACAGGTTGTGATAAGTTCGATCGTCTCAGACCCTGACGTTGTATAAACGCGATGAATAGCTTGTTAAGTCTCGTCCACAGTGACAGTGCTACAATTGATGATCTCGATATGATATTTTAGCATTTTATTTTGTAAACCTCGGTTCTTTATTAGAAATAGCTTTATTACGATATACGTGTATGACACAGCTGATAGCTTGTTGACTGTTGGGCCAGCTGTTTTTATTACGATATACGTGTATGACACAGCTGATAGCTTGTTGACTGTTGGGCCAGCTGTTTTTATTACGATATACGTGTATGACACAGTTGATAGCTTGTTGACTGTTGGGCCAGCTGTTTTTATTACGATATACGTGTATGACACAGCTGATAGCTTGTTGACTGTTGGGCCAGCTGTTTTTATTACGATATACGTGTATGACACAGCTGATAGCTTGTTGACTGTTGGACCAGCTGTTTCTGTGTACGATGACATCGTGATCTCACTAATGATCCAGAGGTGCCCTTTCGTTAGGCCAATCAGTTTATCGAGTATCGGTCAGCGGTTCTTGAGAGTTTCCTTTTAACGTTATTAATGTGGTATATTCTGTGGAATATATGTTTTTTATGTTTTCGCCGGGTTCCTTACATTTACTTTTTTGCCTTCCTTAATCCCTTTAGCTCGTGGACAAGTCTGAGCCGGACTCGTATACTAAGGTATCCATCCCTACCGACTGGACATACAAACATTACAACTTATATAACATATGAGAATAATATCTGTGGACTTATCACACCATGTTAGCATAGTCACGTAGGAAGTACAGCAAGGACTTGCGTTATAGGTCCTAGACAACGGAAATAATTTTTATATATTTAAGATCTTTATTATAGAAATATATATAATATGTAGATAAACATTCATGATCTAGGCGAGATTGGAACGCGCGACCTGTGTAGTAACACGTGAACTAACTGCCACGTTACCAACTGAGCCAGCAAGCAGTCAAATAACTATAAGTTAACAAACTTATGTTTGCGCGTGGGTCAAATTTATTTTGTGCTTCATTAAAATATGTGCATTTTTATGAAGCATAAAATAAAATTGTATTAGATTTTTTTACAATGGTATAACTAATATCAACCAATTTTTAGTTAATGATCTGTGTTAATGTCAAGCTGTCATAAGTCTACGAGATACAGCCTGATGACAGACAACAAGACGGACAGCGGAGTTTTAGTGATAGGGTTCTTTACCATTTAGGTACGGAACCCTAAAAAGCACCTGCTCCTATGATCATCATCATCATCACCCATATCGGTCCACTGCTGGACATCGGCCTCTCTCAATGAACGCCAAGACGGCCGACCTCCTGCTACTCGCATCCATCCCGGACCAGCTACTGCACGGAGATCGTCCTTCTACCCGCTGAACAGTCGACCAAATACTTCATTTTCCTAAACGCGGCCTCCACTCCAGTACCTTACTTTTACCTCCAGTGGACGACAGCATTGTGCTCCCAACTATTTATAATCTTACTAATACTAACCTAAACTAATACGCTGAGGTCATCGCACCGGCGCTGATACTGTATACTTCAACTTGTTTTGCTATAATTACAAACACACACACACTTATTGTACAGAACAAACGCCGTACACAACATTACCGAACGGTTCTATGATTTAATGCCCTTAGATCTCATGTGGACAGGGGGAGGCATTGGTTTATTAATAACTGCCCATCGGAATGTTATCTCGCATTATTGTAATAGTAACCTGTCTGATCATCTCGTGACATATACGAATAGCGCACGCTGTCTATGATTAGAGGCACCAACCATCCTATTTTCGCAGGACATATCCTGTGTTGTATTGCATAATTATTACTGGAGACCTGAGTCTTTAAAGCTTTGTATTTGATCACGTTTTATCATATTCGAAATGGATGCGCGTGAACATTGGTTTATTAATAACTGCTCATTGAAACGATATCTCGCATTATTGAAATAGTAAATTGTCTGATAATTTCGTGACATACACAAATAGCGCACGATGTCTACGATTAGAGGCACCAATCGTCCTATTTTCGCAGGACATGTCTATAGTTGTGCTGTATCATCATCATTATCAGCCTTTATCGGTCCCCTGCTGGACATAGGCCTCTTCCAATGAACGCCAAGACGGCCGATCTCCTGCTACTCGCATCGACCCCAGACCAGCTACTGCATGGAGATCGTTTTATAGTCGTCTTTATCGTCTATTGCTGTATAATTTATAGTAATGTCCTGAGGTTTATAGTAATGTCCTGAGGTTTATAGTAATGTCCTGAGGTTTATAGTAATGTCCTGAGGTTTATAGTAATGTCCTGAGGTTTATAGTAATGTCCTGAGGTTCATAGTAATGTCCTAAGGTTTATAGTAATGTCCTGAGGTTTATAGTAATGTCCTGAGGTTTATAGTAATGTCCTGAGGTTTATAGTAATGTCCTGAGGTTT
Organism: Eumaeus atala; assembly: GCA_017140195.1. Classification (NCBI taxonomy): domain Eukaryota; kingdom Metazoa; phylum Arthropoda; class Insecta; order Lepidoptera; family Lycaenidae; genus Eumaeus; species Eumaeus atala. The sequence goes on from JAFELO010000208.1 coordinate 393,892, forward strand.
AAAACACTGCGTGAGATTACGTTTTAACATATTCCAAATTAATAAACGTAAACATTGGTATATCAGTAACTTCCCATCGGAAGGATATCTCGCATTATTGTAATAGTAACATGTCTGATCTTCTCCTGACATAACATCTGAATAGCTTACAATGTACTTAGTGTTGCCAAGCGTAGTATTTTCGCAGGACATCGCCTCTTGTATTGTCATATGTCCTTGGGAGGTTTTCGCAGCATTCTGGGTTCTTAACATGCCTTTATAAGGTCTTGTGTTATGACATTCGAAACTTGAGTAGACACACGCTCAGGAGTATTGTTGTATTCTTCCATGAATAGGCCACCCGAAACCACATACCGTACGAAACGCAACAGTACAGCTGTCAATTTTCTGCGGTATCAAGTGAGCGAGTGGTTTGGGCCCAATTCTTACGCAATGCTTGCTGCATTGCGTCCGGGATGATCCGAATTGAATCCGAATAAGGCTTCCGTTTACTACCTCTTTTACATTCGCAGAAATTATATTATAAATCAAAGATGGCAACCCTAATTTTGAAGATAAAATTAATAATGGCAAAAGTTAGGAAATATAATTCAGTGATGGCAACCCTAAGCTAGAAGATATAATTCGATAATTCCCGTGTAATTTTACGTTTGACAGGTGAAGGTAATAAAAATTGTTGAGAGTCATCCTCTGAACTTTACGAGTTTTATGGTCTATTGTGATTTATTTCTTATTAGCCTTTTGCAGGAACATAAAATGATGCAGAATGTAATCATTATTAATGCGTTCATGTTTTGTGTTTTGATGATTGTTTGCCGGGGCTGTTAAGGGGTTCTACTAGGATAAGTTCCTCCTGGCACGTAACATAGATGAACTAAATTGGTCATCATATGTGAAGGCAATTTAGAAAAAACACACCCATGCCATTACAAGTCGGGGACAACGGTATTCTATGGCAAGTGACGTGGCAGGTTCAGCTAGGCCTGACTTTACCTAGGCACGGACTCCAAGTATAGTACAGTCGATACAGATAACCTCGAGATGTAATGACAATGTAACGTGTGTGAGAAAAATATCAAAGTAAGTCCTTATTCAGCTGTTGAGGTCGTTGACAACGAGCTGTCCCGTCAGACGTTGTTCTGCCATAAACTGAATTTGTTGTAACTGTAACGTGTAATGTTTACGTGTTGAGGCCGAAATTTTATATTTATTTTAAATCAATGAATTTTTGTCACCTTTCATGAAGTATTCGTGCGAAGCCGTGGGGGACTGCTAGTACACAATTAAACTACCATGCTTATCAGCAAGAGATTTAAAAGTAAATATAATCTTTAATAGCATATATATGCCTAGGAAGGGACATGAGATCCAAAGTCGCGACATAATCTTGGTGTCCAAAAACTGACTTATTCTGAAATAATTTATCAGTTCACATTTAAGTCGTAGCTAAATCTACAGTAAGATCGGAACCACGCAAAAGAAGGACATCAAAATAAGCCGCGACACAATATTTTACATATTGTGTCGCGGATTGGATCTAGATTGTTGTGAACGAAGAATGCGTAAGATTAAGAAATCAATATATCAAGAAGTACGTTCATTCCTTAAGAACAAGGCATTTAAGATGAAATAACTCAAACGATCAAGACAATTAAGATACACGAAATTATTTTGAGGGTGAATCATGACAAAACGTAAGTCTTAACTTGAAGAAGTAATTTCGTACAAATACAATACCATACATTTCCTTAAACTCTTCGTATTTCCATAAATAAATGACAGTATTTAAACACACTTCAATAAACTAAGACTTACAATACAGATCCGTGTAAGATACGCTTGTAGTTTTCATTGCAAACGGTACTTATTAACAGGGTGTATGTGTGTCAAGCCATGTCCTGGATGTATAAAATTTATTACATAAGAATCGGGGCCCGGTTATTCACACGAAAAGTAAAGGTCAATATGATATACGAGGTCGCGAAGTTATTTTTTACGTCACAGAATAGCAAAGTACGGACTTTACGGACTTTTTGGGCGGTTATGACACCGCAGGGAGGAAAATCGATTATATATGCCACTCTTAAGGTGATGAAACCGATGATCTTGATAAAAATTGCAAGACAGGTTTTATTATGTACGTTGTAATGTGGGTAGCCGAAGTTCACCTTGGGCTTTCGCCCATTCGATAAAGACAATTAAATCGAGGACCACTAATCAGAAAAATAATAACAAAAAGTTTGAACAAAAAATGCAAAAGCGGGGAGCGCTCACCTATTTTACTGCCGCGACGTTGTTCTTATTTTTTTGTAGAGGAGAATTGCAAAGAGGCTGCTTTTTCCAGGGCTCGTCGTTGTGGCTTCAAAAGCGGTAGGCGCCCGCCGGGTGTAAAGTGAGGATTAGACATCGCCTCCCGTCGCAAGTCCTATCACTTCATCGGCTCATAAATGCAAAATATATTTTGTATATATTTATAACCCACAAAACAACTAATATAACACTTGTCAAAGTAGTAACTGAAAAATCCATTGAAACTAGTGAAAGCTTAAAAAGTCCAAAAGTAACCTTTTCCCTCTTTTAATTTTTAAAATTTATTTGATTTGATCCCTCATATTTTTTGAAAAAAAGAAAATAATTAAATAAATCGCCTTTGGCGGATTAAAATACTTGTTATTAACGAATCAAGCAAACTTTATAAATTAAATGTTAAATACTAAGTATTGTCAAGGACCGGCCCTATACGAACAACGTACAAGTTTTTGAAACGCGTACTGCATACTTGAACAGTTTAATTGATATATTCTGTAATTACTTAATTAATGTAAAGGTGTAGTGAATTAAGCGCATGCAGAAGTTTGTTGAATATGTTGCGTATGCATATGTTTTGCATGATATGTTTCAAGCTTTTACTGTTCCTATTCAGTATCGTAAGTAGTGCTATGCTGTATTGCAATTTGCACAGGAATTGGGCCGGCACGACCAGGGGGGATCGCTGACATGATACCGCCGTGAAGTGTCAACGGTGTCGCATTTCGTGCGGTTTGTGAGCAGCCGTTGGTACATGAAGGGGGAGGGGGGGGGGGAGAAAAGGAGTGCAACGAATCGGCATAATAATTATGCGGATCTTTATGGTCATCGGAATTCATCAAAAATCCTACTGTACTTTTGTATCCTATAATATAAAAATGCTACTTTTGTATATAAATGTCATACCGCCCTCGGCCGTACTTATTCATGTACTATTGAATTAATTTCATAAAGTTACGAAGACAATTGATTCCTTGTTTTGATATCAACTGTATATCACTCTACAAGTACGTGGGCAGACACAATCGCACTTACTATTCCGTCGTTCTTTTATTCAGATGAGATGCGACCGTAAGGTAGATTAGGCGTAGGACCGGCAGCTTATCATGTAAACGAGACGACTTCCCTACTCCAGAAGGTCAAAACACTTTTTGGCCGATCTAGACCTGCCCGCGCTTTGCTGTGGCCGGTACTAGCGTCCGGACTCCCTACACGGACGAAACTGGGGATTTACAAGACATATATCCGGTCACGCCTCACTTACGCCGCCCCCGCATGGTACGCGCTAACCTCCCAGGCCCAGCGGAAACGCCTGCAAGCCCAGCAAAATATATCCCTACGGGTCATCACGGGTGCCGGTCGCTACGTCCGCAATGATGTGATCGCGCGTGACTTGCGGATAGAGTCGCTGGATGAGTTTGTGGTTCGATTGTCGAGCGCTATGTTCAATAGGGCAGACAATGGACCGCATGCTCATCTACGCGACCTGGCCCCGCTACACGCGCGACCACCTGAAGGGAAACCGTATCCGTGTGAACTCCAGGCAGCCCCCTCCCGCTTTGATCCACCAAGCGGACTAGGGATTGCGATCCGAACACCCCACACACCCAAATCACTACTCACCAACAGTCACAACACACCACACAACACACAGCCCCTAAATAGGCCTACATTCCCTTCTGAGCCCATAGGCCACTGCTTGCGGCCCCGATACCGAAGGGATAGTTGTTCCCTCGCGATCCAACCCGGGTTATGAGATTCGTGCCTCGGTGCCCGTAGCCCTCGCGGATCATCTGCGAAGATGGCTAGGAGTAGTAGTAGTCTCTAGACTATGTGGCTGCCAATTGTTTATACAGTTGCTCATCGAATGCACCAATTTAAGTATATTTTATAACAAAACGATATTCATAAAAGTAAAAGAAGAATTACTAATTGGTTTTATAAATCATTAACTATGAATGCAAGAAAAGTAGGAGGTTATTTTTTGCCAGCGTTCCTGAAACTGGAATTGCAAGGCAAACTAGCAATCATTAAGATGTGCTAAGAACCAATTAATCATGTTAACTATTTTGAGATACATTTAATTGATTCGTAAAGGCCATTTAACTGGTTTTTATAAAATGTGGCACTATTGATACTAAATTGGACCATTTTGTATAAAACAAAAATGGCAAATACAAGATTTTTTACCTGATGATGATGAGTCGAAACCGGGTGGTAAATGTAAATTGAAAAATAAATTATTTGTGGAAAAGTATAAGGTTTATTTATTTGCTCAAGTGTTAACAGGGTTTTTCGTTTTTTATTGTTAATTGGATATTGAAATTTAAAACAATGATGGGATAGCTAAAATTTAACCTGCAACTGTTAATATATTTTTTCTATATCATATCAAATAATTTTTTATTGTTCCACTTTTGGTGAATTTGAGATTTTTGTAGCCGAATTTTATTATTTTTCCACTTATTTGGGTTTCGTACAGCCGGCTAATGCCTCTAAATTGGGATAGTAATTCTGTTCAATACTATTTGGCAGTCGAAGACGCCGCTATATATCATACATAATTTAGACAAAACGGGATTGGAAGCGTGAGCGTAATTGTTTCGGTTTGATTACTTTCCATTATTTTGAATGGGTGTGCTGCTACAGTTTCACGAGACATCCATTACATCTTCGTTTACTGAGCACGGATTAATTTTTCAGGATTATTGTCCGTTCCTGTAGATGCAAAATGTCGTACCACATTCCTTGATTTTCCTTTCGCACATGTTGCTGCTATTATATTATACTGGCTTTGGAATGTGGATGACAATCGAACATAATTTTAAATACCATTATATTAGTGTATGGGACTATCTTAACCATAAAATAAGTCCATAGACAACGAAGCATATGGTGAGTGTTTGGAGGATTTTTTTCGGCTTAACACCAGCAGCGGAATTCCATCTTCAGACATCGCGACTGATCTCAAAGTTCCGCGCCCATCACCTTGGTGTCCGTAAATCCACTATATTTAAACTCCACTTTTTGCCGCGTACAACTGTACTGTGGAACCAGCTGCCTCCGATACGGCTTAGGGGCATTCAGAAAAAGAGCATACCTATTTCTTACAGGCTGGCAACGCGTCTGTAAGACACCTAGTCTTGCAAATGTCTATGGGTGGCGGTAGTCACTACCCACACACTCGTTTGACACCTATATCGTCAAAAAATTAAAAAAAAATCCAAGATTTTTTTTTTCTAGTCTCTATGACGGAAATCATCACCAATCATGAAACCGTCAATTGTTACTGCTATGACTCGTTAGTCAATTCACGTTTTAGAGTTTAGACCTACGAATCGCAGTGAACATGATGGTGTCGGAAACCTCCGGGAGATGTCCTTATGTTGTAGAGTAAACCTCCGGGAGATGTCCTTATGTTGTAGAGTAAACCTCCGGGAGATGTCCTTATGTTGTAGAGTAAACCTCCGGGAGATGTCCTTATGTTGTAGAGTACATAATGTAAAGATTAAAACAATGGAAAACGATGTGAAGATTATATTTAAGTAATATAATCCTCATGCTGTATAATGTGATTGATAGTTAGAACTGGTTCCAGAATAGGATCTTCATAATCGCCAATGTCACAGTTTTATAATCATGCCTTATTTACTTCGCGGAGAAATGCGTTTATGCACTGCGACTAGAACACGCGTGGGATCAGATGGGAGTGTGGGTCTTGTAGATAAAATGAATATCCACCAAAATCCTCAGGTGCCATCGATGAATAAACTAAGGTGACCCTGATCTGTCAGTAAATGAGCACGTCGGCGACTGATCAGTCCATCATAAGAGACTTATCCAAGAATTGGGTACCTTCCAAGTAGCGCTGCTACAGTCAAATCCCCGGCAATACATCCAACCGCATCAGCTACTGAGCTTAAATCGTGTTCCCAACTTCACTATTGTATAACCATAACAATTTTTTTATGTCGACACGTGGAAACGCATCGTCACCGGCCCTGGGGTCTAGTGGCGTGTGAGGCTTGTGTCACATCATAGTGCCGAATACTCTCTAAAACCAACGCGATTGCAATCAGTGCTACCCTTGGTGAGGTACCTACAAGCTACTGCCTATAGGCTACTACAGCCACGTCTAAGCTCGAACCATGGTGGGGATAACCATCACTATTTTTTACTCAATAATACATAACGAATAGTTTATCGAAAACAAATATCTTGATAAGATATGCCATTTAAGTATTAAAAATAATGAGCAATATTGATCACGCCGTGATTTAGCCGCTGGTGCGTGGGCCTCGATTGCAGTATGTTAATTGTGTAACGGCGTCTCCAGACCTTTTTTCATGGACCACCTAATGAGAACATCCTACGCGGCCTTTTCCGGTTCCACCAACCTGACCCTATATCTGATGTTATGCAATGATATATGTAAGTGGGGCAATTCATTTTTGATTTTTTAAGTATTGTATAGCTGTGGGAAGCGAGATCACACCATGTAGATTGTGGTAATAGTATGACTTGTGTTTTGGCTATATATTCATAGTAGTGTGTATAGGTTAAATGTTCGTGGGCAGAGAAAACATTTCCTCTGATAATGTTTTTGATATAGAGGTCAAACGAGCAATTGGAGCCATTTGGAGACTATCCAATCACCCCAATATGCATGTTGTAACTTGGCTTAAATTTTAAAAAAGAAGGTCGACAAATTCCTATAATTGAGTTAGAGGAAACGTGAAAAACACTTATGATTTCATCGGGGAGACGGAAAGGGATAAATGGTAGATGTAATTTTACTTGATAACGGATCGCTAACTGATCTGAAGGCTTGTCATCTTGTTACGTTCTCTCGCTGGCTTCGCCCATTCGGAACGTTGTTATACTCCATACATGCAGCTGTATCTATCTACTAAAAGTTATCACGTTCATAATTACTGATAATTGGCACACATTCACTGAATAAACGCTATGACGGATGTTAGCAGAGGCTTTATTTACAGTGCAACGTTAACGCAATAACGCAAACACCGCACGGAGGGTCAGCCCCGATTTATGGCACACGAACTCTTTGTAGCACCGACGATGCGATGTCGGCAGTCGACACTGCAGGCCCTGCGCTCTAACGGGGCCCTTTCTAGCGAAATATTGACGTTTGACTTGAGTATAAGCGATATCCTACTGTGCGTTTCCAATTAAACGGTTTTTAAGAGGAGGTCGCATTTGTAGGAATATAAATTGTTCGTTCGTCTGAAATACAATTAATTTGTTGTAGTTGCATAAATTCTGTGTGTAGAAATGTGAGATAGAAAAACTTATATGTAACAACTCCTTTGTACCTCATTACTGTAACTCTACTGTATATTGTGTATGCGAAGGTTTGTATATATTGTTTGTTATTGTTTGTTATTGTTTGTTATTGTTTGTTATTATTTGTTATTGTTTGTTATTGTTTGTTATTGTTTCATGTAAAAATTATTGAACTGGATTTAGAAGAAATTTGGCACAAAATATGAACATTACAACCATAAAAATCCTTTTCACCCCGATAACTTAAGGGTTTTCTGCGATAGGTTTTACGCGAAGGGAACCACTGGAACACCCAGTTTAAGGCAGTATATTTAACATCAAATCAGCAATTTGTTGAACTAGTCAACCTATCCTTTAAAACGACTTTATTTTATAGGCCAGGGAGTAACGAGGAAACGTCTACCGGCGCCCCTTACATCCACATAATTACTATGTCGATACGTTGCCCTTCTTTTCACCTCCTCCTAATGGCCACCTGCTACTCACAAACCGCACGAAACGCGACAACATAGATGTCACTCTATATCAGTATGAAGTGAGCTGGAGTTCCCTCCCCGGTCGTGCCGGCTTATTTCCGCTGCAATGCAGCATGACCCCGCCTCTTAATAAATGTGCAATGTTTTGAAAGTCTATCCGTTTAAAGGCTTTTGACGCTCACTGTACATCTCACACTCATGTATCTTCTATACTGAATGGCCATATTACCAATATTTTGTTTGATGATTGGAATGAAGACAATGGATGAATAGAAAAGATTGAATGACGAAACGAGCAATCTCATCGTCATCAGCCGGACCTCTCCCATAGAGCGCCTTGGGATTCTCGCCTGATGATCATGATATTTATGTATTTGTATAATGTTTATTATATAGACATGCCATATGTAAACTCTAAGTAAAAATATATTATTTATATGGAGGAACAAACGAGAAATAGCAGCCTTTTGGTGAGTACCAATGCCCATGGACATCCGCATTATTGTCATGCAGACGCGCTGCCCACGTATCCTCCGCTCATCAAATTGGCCTTATACCTATAAAACTGCAATAGTATATTTTTACGCCACTGGTCACTGTCAAAACGGTCTTTACTTTAAGTCTAATGTGTGTATAAACATTGAATAAGACTGGTGCATAAATTCCATACCACAAATGGTACACGTATGCAAACATGCTTTCTAGAAATATGAAATAAAATAAGATATTAGAAATCGAGAGAAATCCCAGCCGGTATTAATAAATTGCTAGTACACGCAAGTACGACCACAAAAACTAAAATTAAGCACAATCTGGCCTATAAGTTTGTTGCAGCGTCGAGCGTGCAAACGATCGCTCGGGTAAAACAGTTTTCGTGTTTTCTATCGGTGCGTCGTGGCAAATTTCTAACATTACACTGATTTTATTACACAAAGCGGACGATGTAGACCATCACTGATGTAGAATTGTATGTGTGAGGTCCGTTAGATCGGATAATGGCTCTCGTTTGAGATCATGTTATAACATCCTCGCAAATATAAACTAGAGTACGGACGTAACATTTGGTATTACTTTGATGAATTCATTTTAAAATGTTAATCGAATAAAGAACTATAATTTAGTCATTACAATAAAACTACTTTTACATACATTCTATCGCGGTTTATTTAATTATCTAACCAGCCCGACTTTTCAGAAGCTTTACAGCAATCATGGTCACGGGTAAAAGTGGTTTTATTGTAATGAGTAACATTCGCGTAAACTTAAGACATCAAAACTGTACTGTAAGCCCGGGTGTAGCTACTTTTATTAAAAGTAGATTTAAACGTTATACATCAACTGGAATATTTGTATACGTCAAAAACATAACATTTTATACGATTTTAATTTACAAATACATTATTTATAAAGCTCATTTTCGATATTCGTACATTAAAGAATACTTATTTAGTAGTAGTAGAATGCAATATTTTGACAAAAATGTATCAAACCATATCTATTTTTCGAGTATTTAGATTGCAATCATTAGTATATACATATAATTCACAGATACAATTATTATGTCATGGTGATTCCATTCTCCTTTTTAAATCCCCAACATCAGCTTTTACATTACACTAAGATGTTATATCTTTGCTCATTGTTGTGAAAACATATTGTGTACCTATACAAAGTGCTCGCCCTTCAACTTTGATAGGATAATGTACTTAAAATGATACTGCAGAACATTCTAGATTGGATATCAAGCATCCATAGCATCCGAGGACGAGTGGGTAATAACGGCTGATGACTGGACAATTTGAAATCTCAGCTGTCATGTTATCCGCGACAACATTATTTTCTTTGTTCGTTTACTGAGAAACGAGCTATTGATGCTATAAAGTCGAGTGCACACGCACAACAATTTTCATACATTAACACATGTTTTGCATTGTGAGTTATTGTGAAGTCGTTAAAAGTTACGTCTTATTTTTCTCTTTCTATGTGTAAACTAGAAACGAGTGGGGACTATTGGTCTTATATGTGCACATGACTTGCAACAGTGAAGTGTACATCGTTGGAAACATTAAAGTTGTTTATGTACGAGTAAACAGCAGGTGAGTAAACTTTTGCTTTAGACGGTGAAATGCAAAGAGAAGAAATAAAATTTTTAGTTGTTTCCTGGATTGCAAAGTTTATTGATATATTTACGACATAAATCATTTGTTACATAAAATAAAACTATTAAAAAAAATCGCGTTTTATTTAGTTATTTAAGAACGTAACATTTCAGAAACTTTACATATAAAAGTTTATTTTTCCGTTCTGACTGTATCATCACATCATCATCATCAAACAATTTTTAGTGTTTGTTGATTGAGCGGCAACAGAAGTACATCATTTATGTTAATGTCAGTTCTCTAGCTATCACAGTTTACTAGACACAGCCTGGTTACAGACGGCAAGACGGACAGCGGAGTCTTAGTGATAGGGCTCTTTACCATTTTGGTAAGGAATCCTAAAAATCACATGCTCCTATCATCATCATCATTATCAGCCCTTATTGGTTCACTGTTGGACATATGCCTCTCTCAATGTACGCCAAGACGACCGATCTCTTGCTACTCGCATCCATCCCGGACCGGACTACTACATAGAGATCACCTTCCCACCTGGTGAATGGTCGACCATCACTGCGCTTTCCTAATCGCAGCCTCCACTCCAGAACCTTACTGGGCCATCCGCCATTTGTTCTTCTGAGTGTTTCGCGTGGTATAGGATACTTTAGTTATCTGCCTTATGACTTCGTTACGAATTCTGTCGGACAGTGGAACACCCAACACAGCACGTTCAATAGCCCCTTGACTGTATTATTGTAATCTGTCTGTATCGTATTGTTTAATTAATTTAATGTACTCCTAAGGTGTATACAAAAATATTAGTTTCCTGTAGGTAGATACATCTTCTCCATATAACCTTCAACTTCAGTATTACATACCTTTGACAGTCACACAATTAACAGTCTACCAATTTGAGAACGTGGATTTTTTTTTCGACATTAAACTGCTATCATGGCCACCCCGCGATCCCGTTCCGGAGCACTAGTAGTGCAAGGATCATCAAAAATAGACGTTCTGACCTTGTTGAAACTCGCGAATTAATTATTGACGGTCACCACTAAAGAGAAAAAGTCACCTTTCACTGCATAACTCTTTGTTTTTGGTGTATGGTTCCTTCCCAGAAAAACAATCGTATTATCTACCAATTTCGGTAGATAATACGATTGATTGCTCACACAATTTTTTTCAAAATCCTCGTACACGCCCGCTTCCATATAGACAGGAGATCTTATTGGACCACCTCATTCAGTGGGTATTGATTTCAAAGAAATGTGTTCAGTAGTGGCAACCCTTCTACAATTAGAGCGTGGCAAAACAAGATATCTAAAACTAGATTGCTCAATAACAAAATTATTAATTATAGCACAATTTCATAGCTTTCAGTAAGGCTGTAGAGATTAAGTGATACGTTGCTCAGAGCGGTGATAGTATTTAGCTGTAAGTGGTTTCGTAATGGATTATAATAAGTACAAGCGTGAAGATCGCAGTAAGAGATTTCTTGGCAGCAATTTTAGTATTTCAGACCGAGTTATTGGACGGATCAGATAGGCCGCATTTCCCTATGTTTCGATAAAGTGAATTTGTGCTTATCTCTAATAATTTTCTTTGATTTACAAAATGGCGTTTGCTGTAGAATATAATTTTGTGCGCGAAAGTTGGTGGAAAGCTTTTATGCGTATCTATTATTGTGTTTCAATTCTACGTTGACATTAGCTGCTTACTGTTATCGAGACAAGTCCTTACTACGTGACTAACACATGCTTGATTCTGTTGGTACTCTCTATATAGAAGTGAGACCATACTTGACCACTGCCCACCTATGCATTACGGAACGCCAAGAATGCGTCCTACAGTTAACAACGTTTCCTTCCTCCGTCGTCCTTCAGTTAAAATTAGCCGTGGACACAGTTGTTAACAGATAAACCATTTTTTTAAATTTCGTTGGTTCGTAACAGTATTTCAGTGGTCATTATAATTTGCTTTTCTGAATGATTCAAATTGAGGAATTCGAGCTATACAAAAGCCGCAAAGGAAACAATTTTGCAGGTTTTGTACATGCGTCCAAGTTGCAAAGGTGTACTTGACGTCGCCCCCGCAGCAATTATTTGCACGCATCAGGATTACGTGGCGACTACGGATGGCAATACGGTATATGTAATGATAATCATTAAATTTCTTTCTTGCTGCCAGTTGCGAAAAATAATTATGTGATTATTAAGATATGCACTTAAATATCTACTTTTTCAATTATATTATTTTTTGTTACATAACGCCCAACCTGTTACCTTATCAGCATGGTTATATGAACATTCCTTACAAATTAACATGTACATTTTTTGGTGTTCGTTAACGACATAAACACCTCTACTATCGTGGCAGAAGTTTTTTAGTTTGAAATGGCAGTGTCCTGCATACCAATTGCTTCACATCGTCATGAAGCGGCGAAGGGAGACCTTCTCATTCATTTTTCCGTTTTATTGGTTGTGAAATTTTTAGAGGACCTCAAGTGTTTACGGCGAGTCGTCGATGACACTGCATGAGTTATTTGGCGAAAGAAAGTATTATTTTATAGAATATGCGGGCAAACGTGCAGTCGGAGCCCTTTTTACGACTACCGACGCCCATGAACATTCACATAATTACTATGTTATGGCGATGCATTACCGTCCTCCGGCACGCAATGGGCCACCGGCTACCCACAAACCGCATGAGACGCTACAATGAGGATGCCACTTTACGGCGGTATTATGTGAGCGAGAGGTATCTTCCCGATCGTGCCGGCCTAATCCCGTTGCATAAGAGGATGTAGTATCATATAATATGCATGGCACTATCTCCTCCTACGCAGAATGGCACTACCTCCTCCCATGCAGCATGGCATTACCTCCACCTATGTGAGAGGGCGATGAAACTAGGTTAGGACCTTTCAATGTTTTCTACGTTGATTTAGTCTTTGACATAATTCACTACTTTCTATGACGTATATGCCCCAACTCTCATAGTTTCATTTATATGGAACGATGAAAAAATCATGTCTCAATCACCTATGGGATTTCTATAAGACTTCGGAATTATCAAGAACAACACAACTGTTACTATTTGCCAAATAGTTACGGTTGACATGTGTATTTTGTCATAGCGGCTACGGTACATCATCTCTCATTCCCAGGGAATATGCGTTTATGCACCATCTTGGGTATTTTTTTTTCGGAGGGACCTAATACTGATTGGCGGCGCTAGTCCAGCCTCTACAGTTCGACTGACTACGAAGACTTTTTGTCTTCTGGTTACAGGTAGACGATAGGGGGACAGACCCCCCATTTTTCCCGCAGATGGGAAGAGATGAACCAGGTTGATTGTGGGCGTACCCTATAGTGATTATTTTGGGACCAAAAAAGGGGAAGCGGTCCCCCTCCCCACTCTAGTGGGACGGCGCGCGCACGATGCCGTTTAAGTTGCGGTGTCGTGGATAAGGATAATTGAACTCGTTTAGTGTTTGGCTTATCTGAGGAGGCCGGCCTCCTCGCCCCCCCCCCCTCTGACGGAGGGGGTCGATTTGCACTACAAATCGGCAAAAGCTGTATTTTTAATTTATTTATTATTAGAGCTCTCTAAGGTCGCGTTATTTTATTTCTAGCAAACTAAGCTCTCGACTTACGGATTCGAACCCGGGCTCGTTTCCGTACGCGGGGTGTGAGTTTGACATTCTATCAGTCATACGTTATATCTGTGCCACTATATGTAAGTGGTCTTGGGTAGACCACAAGAGGGCTGAAGTACACCTGCAGTGGTCGAATAGGGATGGCGCCGCCTCGGGCGGAAACGTCGCGTCTTGAGCGGCTTATAGCAATTCCAGATGATCCAATTGGCTGGGCTCGCGTAAAGCAGGGCATGACATCGGTATTTGCCGAGAGAATGCAGATTGTGCAATTTCAGTCATGTGACTGTGACTTATTTAATAAGTAATAAATGAGTTGGGTGACAATCAACTTGGCTTCTGCTAAATGTTCCTTAAAGTATACTGGTCAGTAATAAAGCCACTTCACAAAGTATACTGGTCAGTAATAAAGCCACTTCACAAAGTATACTGGTCAGTAATAAAGCCACTTCACAAAGTATACTGGTCAGTGATAAAGCCACTTCACAAAGTATACTTGTCAGTAATAAAGCCACTTCACAAAGTGTACTGGTCAGTAATAAAGCCACTTCACAAAGTATACTGGTCAGTAATAAAGCCACTTCACGAAGCCACCATAAACCCCAGTACACGCTATTGGAAAATAAATCTTTTTTATTTTCTATTTTTGCGAGGCATTCTTGTGTACCCATGTCGCGGCCCTGTGTTGCACTACATCTCTTTTTACTATCCAATAAAACTGGAATGAATACGTTCCAAGAAACATACTATTCCATTTACGCGAAGAATCCGATACTCCTAATAAATACCTCATCCCGATAGTTCACCATCTTGGCTGGCATTCTTAGAAGCGTAAGATAGCGGCATGACTTACTGCGGACTTGGCTGTACGAGAACTATTTGTTTTAGCAAACAATATTGAATAACAAGAACGGTGAGTAATTTTGATAAAGCGTTCTCTCTTTTTTACTGTTATGCGTTTGTAATAAAACTTGAACTGGTTGTATCTATGATATCGATAAAAGATATGTATATATACATTATCGATATCATAGCTACAACCAGTTCCAGTTTTGTTATATAATTTTCACCTTTTTATGGCCAATAGTTGAATGAACAACAATGTTTAGAATTTTGATCAGCCTTCGAGCTTGTGCATAACGCATTTGCTATACATATTATGTGATTATCAAAACTGTGACAAGGGTTTACAAACCAATTGAATTTATTATGTACCTATGTTATTATGTACCTATGTTATTATGTACCTATGTTATTAAGTACCTATGTTATTATGTACCTATGTTATGCTCCTAACATGTCACTTAGAGCCCTGTGGACCTTCCACAGGACAGAGAAGACATGTGTTTAATTGTAGGGAACAATGTCATTGCCTCATTGTCACTCACACGATATTGCCTCAAAGTGACAGCTATGCTGTCGCGTTTCATGTGGTGTGCGAGTCCGGTGGTCCTTCGGGGGGAAAGCGGAAGGAGTGCAACTCATCTGCATAACTTGTAAGCTGATGTTTAGTTGGTATTATGTTTTTTTAATAGTAAAGGGGGAAAACGAGCAATCGGAGCCTTTCAACGACTACCCATGAACATCGGCATAGTTATGACGATGCGTTGACCACCATTTTACCTGCTCCTAATGGGCCACTGGCTATTCACAAACCGCATGAAACGCGACACCGTAGGTGTCACGTTACGGCGGTATCAAGTGAGCGAGAGGTACCTCCCCTAACATTATAAAGAGGAAACATTCTATTGTTTGTTTGCGTTGAATAGGCTCCGAAACTACTGGATCGGTTTGTAAAATTCTTTTACCATTACAACTTTACATTATTTGTCATAAAAATAGGTTATATGACATTTTCTGAAACGTTTAGATCATTATACAACTTCGATAATTTAACGACAGTTGTGAAAAAATATCAAAGTAAATCTTCATTTCGCAATTATTGATAAAAGCCTTCCCGACTGACGTGTTTGTTCAGTCATAAATTTGTTGCTGATACCATGACATTTAATTTTTGCTGTATTTCGTGAAATATCCGTGCGAAGCCGGGACGGACAGCCAGTAGAACTAGTTCACAAAAGCAATCTAAATTTGATCGAAAATGACTTCGTCCTATGCATATTTAGAAATATATTATTGAAAACAATGACGTCATGTCTTTCGGTATGCAATAGCAAGCCACAAACGTATCATAGGGACATATCGGATGAGTAACTTATAAGTAAAATTTTAAAATAAACTTCTTAACCGTTAAGGATTCATAGAAGGATGTCTATTGTTCAATAGTTAGTAGACAATCAAATGTTGTTCTTCTATTTCACTGCATTTTCCTACTAGCGGACTTGAGGTCTGGCGATTTTGGGACTCGCGTATGAACCGGACCGCTTCGGATGTCATAAGTCACTGAAGTGGCCCGGACCAGACAGTGAAAGGTATTGATCAAGATTATGAGACCCTGTAGTTGTATTGTAATCAAGACTGCCAGCTTCCCATCCGCCGTAACATATTGTTGCCCAGTCGTTTCGATCCCATCCGCTGCGATCAGTAAAGATCCAATTACAAAATCTCATCGCGACAGGATGCGTGGACATCCGTACCTGAATTGCGAGGATGACATTATTTTTGGAATTTTCTTTTTTAATGCCAGCATGTGTGATCTTGAAAACGTATGTGATAGATGCATTGACTTATAAAATGTTTGTGAATCAAGGTCTAGATGATAGCACAAGAGATTTAACACTCTGTTTACGCATCCGTTCCAATCACAGTCTAGTAAATATTTTTCTTTTCCTAACGAGTACAATAACCAACTCTAACTGTACAGCATGCAACCGACATGAAGACTTATATCATCTTCTTAAAGATGTGATAGAAACGAAATTCTTCAACAGGAGTTTATGGTGCATACAACTTTTTTATATAATAGGGGAGCAAACGAGTAATCGGAGCATTTTTACGACTACCGACGCACATGAACATCTACATAATTACTATGCTGATTCGTTGCCATCCTCCCGCCCCCCAATGGGGAACCGGACATTCACAAACCGCACGCGACACTGCGGTATTAAGTGAGCGAGAGGTACCCCCCCGGTCGTGCCGGACCAATTCCGGTGCAAAGGAGGATGTAGTGTCATGCACTATGCATGTCAATGCCACCTCCTATGTAGCATGATACTACCTCTTCCTAAAAATATAATAAGGCTGAATATTAAATGTAATAAGGCTGTACTTTCTTCTTTATTCATAATATTGTTGGTTCTAATTTTAAATTAGAATATAGTGACATATTCTTAAGTTTTATTATTCATTATGTATATAAGGGATTTACAATTAAGTTTATAATATTTTTTTCAGTAGATGTAAGGCTGACTTAATCTTTACGATGTATATGTGCCTTTAAAGAATGATAAAAGGAAGGAGCGTACTCTGCGTCGTCTAACGTCGGGAGAAGAGAAAATAAGAAGAAAATGTTGGAGTATACTATCCTCATACGTGTCAAGCAGATACTAAAAACTATATCGATAGAGCCTTTTAGGATTAGTTCCATGAGGAACACCGTAGCATGAGATTATGTGAAAAAAGTTTATAAATAAATTGTAATTTTAACAGCAGTTTCCATTTTGATATTTTTAATTTATAAATTTTATTTAATTCAGTGAAAATACGTACCAAAGGTAATAAAAATGTTGCCTCACATTGAACTGATGTATTGGTAACACGAAGTATTTTAACGAAAGAAATGTGTGACGGACTAAAAATCAAAACTCGAAAACTCAGCCGCATCTTTTCAAACAACTTAGAGTTTACACGTCGCGTGTGAGAAACCTTAAGAGAATCCAGTGCCGCTGTTAAGACTAGATATAAATGTCAGTGTTCCAAGACTCTTACAAGTTAAACAAATAAAGTTTACAAGTGATAATGCACACACTGAAGACATAAATATGAGCCACACTACATTTTATACGGCCACGACGGGTATTTATGTGAACATTTACGATGTGTAAGCGCTATGAAGTCATCCAAGTCATGTTAGAAATGCTATTTGGCCGTGTACTTGAGACTGCAGTCTGCGCTATGATGTAGGGGCGTGTCTAGTGATAGCGTCGGCTTGCTGCGCCGACGCAGGCGCCTATATATTTATTGCGGTGTTACGGCGCACGCGTAATGTTTCTCCTGATAAGTATCTACGGAAAAAGCAAACACGCGCAAAGAGATTACTTTAGGAAGATGAAATCTCTAACAGTGAGATTTTCGTGTGATAATGTTTCACTGTATGCAACCTCGTTGGTCTGGTGTTTAATACGTTCAGGAGTTGAGCGTCAGGCTTCGGGCCCAGTTTATGAAACACCGTACCTAGGGGCTATGCGACGTCCGAAATAGGCGGGTGTGTGTTACACATGTCGAAAATACGTAAAGCCGAAGCTCGTACGATTTTATTTCTGCAGTCGTATCACGTCTCTTTACAGTAGCAATCAAGAGGTTCAAACCTACTTGTGATTATCAATGCCCATAGTCATCAGTATGGAGGTTCCGCAGACGTCTTAATTTTCGACAAATAAAGTTATTATCTATTTTTCTTAGTGCGTCTCTAGTCGTCGAAAGGCTCTGGTTTCGTTGAATACATCATAGCCTAGGGATACGTCTTACGTGAGTGTAGTTACGGGGCACAACTAGTTTACCAAGAATAGGATGGGTCTTCGAACAGAAGTAGTTGATGCATTTCCCGCCAACGTGCTACGACATAATAAAAATCGTCTAATCGTATATTGTGCGTTGTCGAGTCACCCACACGCTCGGGAATGGTACATCACTGAGATTTTATGTTCTGGTTCCATCCAGCAGACTCGTTGTACCGTTAAGGTCAAATTATTTTTAAAATGGCTACCGTATTGGAACTTGATAGGTCTATCTCGTGGGTGTCTTGTGAAATTCTTTGATTATCGTTTAATTAGAATAGCTCGTAAACGCCATCAAATATTTTTATCTATTTCACGTGTGCATTAATCAAGATTAATGAAGCTAAATGTCTAAACTTTTTTAATAGGTAAGCTATAACTTTTTTTGGGAACATATTTTAATATTATTTATGACATAAATATAGGTTTATTATAATTAGTATCTGTAGTAAGCGACCGTCACTGCCGATTAGTATTGTGTTGTAACCTGTGCCTACTTCAATAAGTAGCGTTACTTACGTCTCATAAAGCTCGTCCGTCTGCAAGTAGAGGAACCCTACGAAGTTGTTATAGGTATTTTTAATTTAAAAGGTTTTGAATGCGAAATACCGTCACTGGTAAATAAAATGTTACGCTCTGTAAGCTAATTTGAATAATATTGGCTTACTGGTAGGGTTGCCAGTTAAAAAGTGTCTCCACCTGCATAAAATATTAAGCAATTCGCGTCAAAGTGTTTTGGAGCTGGTAGCATTTTTTTATTATATTATAAGGGGCCCGAAGTGCAATCGGCGCCAATCAATCAAGATATATATACATAATTGTTATGCAGTCCTCACTTCTTTCCCCTACAATGGTCCATAGCTTACGCAAAACTGCACAAAACCTGACAGCGTAGCTATCTATCACTTTGTGGCGGTTTTATGTGAAAGTTATATTTTTAGCATATTTTCAATGAAATTTTAAAATCAACGTGAACACAAAATAAACTGGCCAAAGCACATTACTTTTGCGTTCTCTACGCCCTCACTTATATATTTTGCGTTCTCTACGCCCTCACTTATATATTTTATCATATAAGCTATTCACCATCATCATCAGCCAGATGACGTCCACTTTATCCTTACTACACTTCTGTCAGGTTATGAGCCACTTGCATCCGGTGGCTCTCCGCCACATTCACCAAGTCGTCAATCCACCGGGTAGGAAGCCAACCTACACTCCGTCTTCCGGTGCGGGGCTGCCACTCGAGCACCACTTTTGCCCCAACAGTTATCGGTTCTGCGAGCAATGTTATTCATACTGATTGCAAATTATAAAAAAATATCTTTTAATTCTTACTATCAATGTTTGTTCGGGTTTTCGGTAAAGCTCAGCTTATTTGTTCTTATTTTATAGATGCACAAAGAAACCTCTTCGAATTAAATAAATTACGTTCAATCAGTCCAGTTGTTTTAAGACTATTCTAGGTTTACATACACTTAAAATATATGGATGTAATTAAAAAAACGGTCGGTATAGATTTTTAGGAAACGTGAACATCTGCTTCGTTCGAATGTAATAAATTTCAGTTTTTTTGCGGGAAGTTATTCATGGAAAAATTGTTCACAGGAGAGGTCTTATCATCTACTGCTCTAAAGTGCGCTTATCATTAAATGTGATATTTTTTTTCAATACGAACCTCCCAGCCCTACGGGTACAGTGCTTGGACCGCCGCGGCGTGTCCGACCGCATTTCTTAACATAGGAATTATGATTGTCTTTTTATTTGGACCATTACGAAGATCCTTTAGTGATCTGTTTTATTATTTATAATACCTACATGTGGTTTAATTTACGTGTCTTATATTAGAGAATCAAACATTTGCTTGGCGTGAAAAAAACGCGTGGTAAGCAATTGCATTTTTTTTATTAGTAAATACTGATTAGTGTAGAGAACTAGCGGCTAATTCAAACAAGCACTTTATCTATTTACATAAATCATCAATCTTTAGCCAATCTTTGATGGAAAATGATAGAAATAGAAAAAAAAATCAGGAATACGAATGTAGCTTCCGCCTACAAAGTATACAGTCGGACCATTTTATTAATCTGCGTTAGTAGTAGTATTAGTATCAGACAATTTAAGTATAACGTAAAGGTTGGTTTATGACATTTTTTTAACTATTTCGAGTCGTATACAGCACGTTTTAAAGTTCTGTATCCCAACCTCTGGTGCTTTGTTAATAAAGGGCGAAGCTGGGGTGGATCGCTTGTAGCTTCGTTTAAATCCTTAGTTTACGAAAGATCCCATTAAGTTTTCAAAGTATTGCTTGAATGGTGGAATTAGAGATTTGGTACAGTTGAAGATTATATGAAGGAGCTGTACAGGTAGCATCATAAAGGCACAGATTGTTACAAAAACATAGGAGAACTAGCAGCTTATGCAACAATGTCGGGTCTTAAAAATAATCTACGACAACTAAGTATTTATTACACTTATGTGTTTGGGTGATTTATATCAGAAGCAATAATGAACTATATAAAATGTATGAAATAAATTCTTAAATTACATTGAGCAAATGCTCTTTAATTATTCTTAAAAAGCACGAATGATCCGCATTCTCCCATTTCCTAAGGCTACATAATACCAGAATTTAGCGGAGAGTGTGGTGTATGAGTTCGGTGGCATGAATCACCAAGATGAGCGAGAGAGAAGCGAAAACGTAAATAGGAAGGAGAACGGACAGTGAAGAGAACCTTGAAAAGGAAACAAAGAATTCTAAAATTAAATTCCTCGCGAGCCTGAGACGCCTGATCCGAAAAAGAAACGAATGCACAGGTTAACCTAAAAAAGCATTTGGGAGGTCAAATACTTTCGACACACGACGAGGTCAAAACAACAGTGTACACACATTTTAACACCAAGGAAGAATCTTTTTTATTCAAGCGTCTAAATGATTTAAATGGGAGATGGCAAAAGTGCATCGAACTTGATGGTGATTATGTAGAAAAATAAAAATATAACTGATTTAGTATGTGTTTATTTTCTTGGTTAGACCGAACATCTTTCAATCCACCTTCGTATACCCATTCTACCCTCAAACTTTATCCGAAGTCATTTTGTTTAAATTATGAGCGGATTTCGATCTCGGATGGATTTCAAGTTACTATAAAATTACTTTAACGGACAACCACCAAGCCTATGACCAAGGCTGCCGTAGTGTAATCAAAGCCTCGGGATTGTAAAGTATCTTAAGCCGCTATATAATCCGTTAAAGTGGTTTATTGTAATGATAATGACGTAAACCTTTATTTAGGTCAAACTGACATTATAGAATGACATATTTGAATATTAAATAGACATAAAAATTACACACGTGCGCTGTTAACGTGTTCTGACGCATTCGAGAGCATGCCTTATCAGTGCGAGCCGTATTAGGTAATACGTTATGATCACTGAGAAATAATGAATTATATTTAGCTTGATAGGGACTGATGTTCGACGTAAGAACGTGATGTCATTCACGTCATTCGGGCGCTTGTAAAATGTGCAATTACTGCAATGAAATCGAATCTAGCAAGATATGGCACTTCACAGGATTGACCAGACTAATTTGAAATGATAACTATGCTGTCCGTACCTTCCAGTGGCCTTTTAGGGAATGGAGTTAAAATGGGCAATGCACCAGCATAATTTCCGTTTGTACTCATGTTTATAGGTGTCCGTTGTCACCATATGGTTCCTTATTGTGGGGCACATGTCTCCTACAAACAATGAGTTGCCTATTCCCTACAACTTCTGCCATTTTCCATGACCGTGTTAACATGTGAATGCATGAACTTATCGAAACTTTTACATTTTGTCAAGAACTAATCAATCTGATAGATTTGTAGAAATCCCAGAAATTCAATTTAAAATGGACTAACTCCAAAAATAATGCGACCTTAACTCGAAAACTCAACAACAGCTGCGACAAATGAAATCAAAATTAATTATTCCAAGAGATACAATTTTTTTTCATTAACAGGAAGTAGGGTAACACGAGTGCATAATAATTATGTGATTTTTTATGAGCGTGGGTTGTCATCAAAACCCTTCGACTGCCCGTTGTCCGCATGTATTATAATTTAGTATAAGCATCTCTTTGAGAACGCAAGATGAATTCTCTCTCTCTCTCTCTCTCTCTCTCTCTCTCTCAGATGACAAATAAAAGATGTACTTTACTTAAGATTTTAAAAGCGACCGTATGGATGTTTGTTACTCTTAAGACTATGTAAGGATTTTTATGACATATAGTATAGTAGTAATGTTTTAATATACCGGAGTAACACATAAGCCATAGAAATGCAATTGCTTGTACATAGTTTTGTCTGTAGTCCACACAGACAAAGTTGCGGGCGAGTCGATTATCACAATTTTTATCTTTTTTTGTAGTTAGAGGGGAAAACGAGCAAACAGAACATTTTGGTGACTTGATCAACATAATTGCTATGCCGATGTGATGCCCTCCTTCTTGTCTTCTCCGCTCCAATAGCTCATGGGTGCAAACCGTACAAAACGCGACAGAATAGCTGTCGCTTTTAGGCGGTGTCCTCTCGCACACCGCCTAAAGCTGGCTACGCGACTCTATGTACGTGATCTACGAGTATATGGCCGGCCAATTTGCAAAATATTGCAACGCAGAGTGGAACTACCTCTTACTGAGATGTTTCACTATATGGGAAACAAACAAAACCCCGGATTAAATAATTTAACGACCGCTGAATTCAAATGGCCGTGACCGTGACGTAGGGCGCTCTATGGGGGAGGCCAATGTCCGGCGGTGGATGTCGTCCGGCTGATGATGATGATGAACATCGGCGGGTCTCGATTATGGCGGCCATGTCACTCGGCGCCTAAATAATGATGATCGATGACAATGTTAGACTCGCTTACGGACCTCGCTGTCACTGGAACCGATTGATTACATTACATAACGCTTATGCAACAGTAGCTGTGCTCGCAGTTTCACTCGTGTAAAACCTTTCCCAGGGGATTCTTTTTTCGGAATAAAACATGTTATTCCAGACTGTAGTCTATATCCATGCGTAATGTTATCCAAATTCGTAAATGTAGTTTTATTGTAACGAGTTACATTCGCGTAAACCATCAATATCCTTTAGTAGTTTTTGCGTGAAAGAATAACATACATAAATAGTTTCGCATGTATGATTGATACCAGCTGTGTGTTGACGCTTCCCTGCCGTAACTCTATCCCAAAATGAAATTCGCCACCACAGTCACCTACAGCAAGTAATTACCAAGTTTGTAGTGGTTGTTATGTACGTGAGGAAAGAATTTACGCTGCATCGGCACACTCCAAGGCACACGCCAACCCAAGTGTATTCTGAACTCGCTATTACTCGGGGGAGAACCCCACTGAAACCTCACGAAAGCCCTCAGCCGTCTAGGTAAAATGAGATAGCCCTGGATCTCTTATCAACGGGTTTACCTCAACAACAGGCTGGATTCTCATTTGTAGGACCCGGGCTAACCTAAAGCCACAGGCGTCCGGCTCATTCCTCTGACAACGGCCTGGCAAAATACTCTTTTAACTCTGGCTCAATGGTTCAAGTTGCATGCGAGTAGCACGGCGTCTTCTTAGCATGCATTCAAGAAAGCCCTGCATAATTATAGCGAACTTCCTCTCTAACAGAGAAGGTATAATTAGATAACAATCACTCTGACTTCAGTCATATACAGGTTCCTGGGAAATGGGTATAGCTGTTTTAATACGTTGGCTCCTTTTAAAATATAATACATTTTTTATAGTATATATATATATATCGACGTCTACGTGTTTTCCTTATCCCACGCCTACAAACTTTCGCACAATCATTTGTTATTTTAATATAATAAGGAATGGGGAAAAGAAGATTATCTTACGTTCAATGGGCAACCTTGACAATGGCAGATCATACGATATACGATAGCATAATGTGAGCTCGCGTTTCGTGCGGTTTGTGAGTAGCCGGTAGCCTATTAGGAGGGAGGAGGAAAGGATGGCAACGCATCGCCATAATTATACGGATGTTCATGCACGTAGGTAGTCGCGGAAATTCCCGTTTGCCAACCCAACCTATAGTGTTTTTCTCTACTCCTATAGTATAACCAAGTCTGCTATGTTACAATATTAATTAATTAATATTAATAATTATTCTATACTGATAACAACGTCTCAGATGATAAAAAATAAATACTAATTAGTCAATCACTTTGTACTAGGACTTATTATCTCCGTGGTGCATAGCAGTTGGGCCTCACCTGGCTGCCCTTTCTTTCCTTGGCTTGTACAAGTCATTGCAATCTTGTATTGTGTCCTGCTATGATTGGGGAGGGAAAGTGGGATTATTTCCAACTTACCCTATTTTATTCTGATTATATTCGTTTCGGGTCCCAAGACAGGCTCCTTGCGATCATATCAAAGGGTCACCAGTGGTCGCCTCCGTCGATCCTGGCGATACAGGAGTTGTAGTGGTGGGAAAGAGTGGCGGTCCAAGCCCCATAAAAAAACCTATACTATATTACAAAACGTTACATTAGCGTGAAGTGCATCCTTCGCTGTTCTGATTCTGTGCAATAGCATGACATCTGATGAAACGGTCTTACACACTGTGTGTAGTTTAATTGACGAGGATATCATGCAACTGCATATATTAGGCCCAAAGC
Organism: Eumaeus atala; assembly: GCA_017140195.1. Lineage (NCBI taxonomy): Eukaryota > Metazoa > Arthropoda > Insecta > Lepidoptera > Lycaenidae > Eumaeus > Eumaeus atala. Next base: position 419,105 of record JAFELO010000208.1, read on the forward strand.
GTGACTATGCCCTCACTATAACGAACAAATACATTCGGTGTCCAGTAAGTGAAGTTGGACAGTACAAACTGTGTAATGTGACAGCTAGGCCCAGTGGCCAACACTGAACTGTCTAATGGTACGCAATAGCTCCAGTTTCACAACCTCAGTGTTTCTGTGTAAGCTCTAAATCTGTTTAGGTATTCAAAACTGGGCCACAAATATTTAAATTGAAACCTTCACAGGATAATATATTGGAGTACTGCTTGTATATTCATGCCGTAAATACTTCCAACGATTTATTTCATTTTGTAAAGGTAACTAAATACATGTAAGGTTTTATTACATGAGGATTTCTTTCATTATGCGAATTTACACGACACAGTGTTTTGAAATATCCAGTTTCCATTTATTATTTAGAGAACACCCTACACTTACTTAGAATATGGGACCCATTACTAGTAGTAAATGTTTATGAGAAAAAGATAATCCACCGTGGCTGCTATCACAGTGGTCACAAAAGGGCAGGTGGTAGAACTATCGTTGCCCCATGGACAGCCGCTAAACTCGAAGTTGTGTAGGTGCCTTGCCGGCCTTTGGACAGGATTAGGCTCTTTTCTTGAAGAAGCCTAGGTCGTATCGTTCCGGAAAGACAAAAGATGGTAGCTGGTTCCACAACGATGATGTACGCGTTAGGAAAACGCTCCTGGAATGCACCGTGGGTTTTGGGACATCATGGTGGTGATGGTGGAAGCTGGAGTTCTGCCGCGGTGTCTGAAAGTGAAATCCGCTGCTGATATTAATACGAACAAGTCCTCGGAACACTCCCCATTGTAGATGCGGGAGAAGATGCAGAACGAGCCAACATATTTCCGTAATGCCAAAGGATCAAGCTGTTAGAAGATAATCTGGTCGTCAACGATTTGTGTCTATCCAGAGGATACCTCGGAGACTGACCAATTCTTATAAAAGAGCGGACTCTACCACAAGCTTTTGTCAATAAACAAATCCTAGCCCTTGCTGGGTTAGGATACTTCATACTACTATCCAGAAACCTTAAACAAGTTTCTCTACTTGTTTAAGGAGCCTCTGCTCGAGGTACCCTTTAAATCACAAAACAATAGCTTAAACATTATGATTGTAGTTTTTTTTAATAACGATTTTAATTTGTTCATGTAGTACGCTGCCGTCACGAGATGATACGTTAATAACCCACGTGGCCCAGACTACTGGCTGTCAATCGTATAACAGTTTTTGCGCCTGGAGCAAATTCAAGTTTTAATGGATTTCTCCAAGTGTTGCTACATGGAAAATCCCAACACATGTTTGTATACCTGACGTTGCTTTTTGATTTTGTAGCAAAGCTGACTGTGGAGTATTAAGTACCGTCGCGGCACCGACGTGTGTCATATATATTTCGGTTAAACATGAGTCAAAACTCGAGTCTGCCGTTGTTATCTCTCCGTAAATATGACCATTTAGTAAAATCTCCTCAGAGAGCACGGCGGTTGATAATAGGAAGATAGGAGTTTTTGAGAAGAATTGTATTTATAAACTATACAGGCAAGTCGCGAATTTGTCAGCGTCCATGTGATTGATGACATCTAAGATATTCGTAACCGTGACCAATGGCGCTCAATGGGACCCCCATATGGGATCCCCCATGGGGATTGAACGCTCCATTGCCCCCATTGCCTATGTCCAGCGGTGGACGTCGTTCCTTTTTTTAAAGTACCTAATGTTTGAACTATCGTTAGAACATATACACAACAAATTCAAACAGATCTGTGGTTTAACCGTCCCCAAAGGTTCAGAAAAAAAGAGCCCAACATACAGACATACGATTTTTACATGAATGTAATAATCTCACGACATCGAATACGATAATGAATTAGTGTCCGTTGAACTGTCGTAAAAAATAACTCGAATACCAAATTGGGACGGGCCCGTCAAAAAGGACTACTTACAACGTTGCACTTTTTTCGACCTTAATTTGTTATCGGCAGTAATTAAAGAATCGTGAAAGTTTTTGTACAGGTATACTGTTAAACTGACAGCGTGCATAAAATATGGAGCGAGCGTTCTTAAATTCTTACACTTCCTTTAAAAACACTTATAATTTGATGCATGGATATGGATACGATCAGATGATCGCCAGAGCCAGATGGTGGCAGAATATTTTATTATTATTTTCGCCTGGTGTGTCGAACTTCCAAGGAAAAGCGTCTCCATTCTTTTTCTTTTTCCACACCTCTCTGCTTAGATCTAGACAGGGCCGATTCTTTAGGAAGATGTCCAGCTCATTTCGCCATTGCCGGTTCTGCCGTGTGGTGGCCGGGCATTCGGAGCGGGGTGGGGGTCCAGAGATGTGTTCTTTCTCCCAGAAATCCTCTGACATGCGGCAATCCGAAATCCGAGTGACATTCGCTATCCCTGTTTTGGAACGTAGTATGGTATCGTAGAGTAAAAATCGCAAATTTTGTTAAGAAATAATTATTTTAAACATTCTCTTGATTTAATGATACCTAACTATAATAATATTTTTATCATTTTTAAGCAACAAAACAGGCTTCTGACAGGTGACTGTAAGAACCTAGCCTATAGAGAAGTGAAAATATCCTAGGGCAAAATTATACTCAATTTTTTTGTAGTACAGGGCTACAAACGAGAAATACTTGCCCTTATACGACAACCGACGCCCATGAACATCTGCATAATTACTGTGTAGATGCGTTGCTCTCTTTTTCACCTCCAACCCCAATGGACCACCGGCTACAAAATATATATTTTATCTAAATTCTATATCAAATCTTTTTCTTGAGTATCTTGTATTGAACTAATTTCTCTAGAACATACCTGAGGGATATTGAATTAACTCCAAAAAGGTAACATTTTTTGGGTGAACATTTTAAATTGAAATGGCTACCAAATAACTCCATAAAGCCTGTGTGTGTGTGAAAACATGGCGTTTTTTATTGACGCAAGTCACCGGTGAATCCAATCAGACTACCTACATTGATCATACTTGATATTGGCCAAAAAAGATAGAATTGTGAAAAATACTAAGATTTGATCCTAAAGTATCATAATTAAATATTAGAATAGAATATGCGCAAATAAATATGCGCCGGTGTGAACAATTGTCTATTATTCCTCAAAAAGTGATCACTTAATGATTATGACAACGAATGTAATCATAATCCTGACATCATGTGATTAAATAAGAAACTAAAAATAGGTGCTCGTCGAGACAACTGTACAACTAAAAGTTTCGAAACAACTGCGTTTCACATAACGTTTTCAAGAACTGGGGATTCGTCAGAAATTTATTATAAGCCGCACATCATGGTAAAATGAATAAGTGTAGTCATGACAAGTCCAGCTAGGATACTATTGCACTATGTGTCAACACTCTTGATAGTTATACATAGAAATTCTTTCTTTTACATAGTACCATCAACTAAGTTCTTCCTTAATAATTTGAAAAGCTCATTTAAATGTTTTATGAATTTAAAAATCATTTGAAGAACTTATTTAAATAATTAATTAATTTAACACAATACTATATCCTTTATTTACGTTTGACGCTAATCATTAGAAGCACTTAAATATTGAATGAATTTAACAATACATTGGAATATTTTTTTAAGGATTATAGAATTTTACACAATACCATATATTTTCATTTCCATTCGGCTCTAATCATTTGAAACACTTAGTTAAATATTTAATTAACTTGAAAAAATAATTATTAAAAAAAATTATCTAGTGACCAATCCAACGTGGACGCAGTATAAGGCGTGAGGGTATCCGGTGCAAAAGTAATGTGTAGGTGGGGTGAAACCGCAAGGAAGACCCACAAGCCCCACAGGTGTCGTCTGCCCGCGTTCGTACTCTCCACCGAGCTATAGGTTTTCGTAAGCTTTTTATAATTCAGTATACGATATACTCACAAAGTACTAATATCATCATTGTCTACCTGTATACGGGTCCTACCCACAGGTCGGTCTTGCTCTTCCTGCAGGTTGTTGGCCATGCTGCATTGCAGGCAAATCGATCATGTACCACCAGAGAGGAATCATTCGCTCATATAATACTGCCGCAAAGTAGCAGCCATGCTGTCGCGTTTCGAGTGGTTTGTGAGTTTCCAGTGAGCTACTGGCGGGGGAGGCGGCCAGCACATTGCATAAAAATTACATGTCGATAGTACGGGAGTCGATAGTGAACGGATTCGAAATATAAACGGCGATAACGTTCCGTCTGGGTTAGACGAGTTGTCGCCGGCATTCTGGCCATGATGAATTCCTAGTTATTAGCTTTTACCAATTATTAAATGCGGTCGAAAATTTCGCACGTGTCTGTTAATGTCATTTAATCACTTGTAACTTACAGTTAGACATCGCTAATGCAGTAACGGGTATTGAAATGTACATAATATTTCGATGAATTATTAATTTGTTTTTTAATTCTGACAATTTAAAAACAGAGATTGAAGTCCCGTTACATCGAAGTTCGGTCAGGTTTTTGTTTATTTTTAAAGCTATCCAATTAAATGCCACACAAAAGGGTGCAGACATAAGAGAATGTTAACAAGATGCTTGTTAAAATTTTTATGGCGTTACATAATCGCCCTAGTAACCCTTTAAAGTCATAATGACATTGTTTTTGTCTTGTCACAAAAGATCTTAATTCAAATATTTTTTTTATTTTGTGCCATTTTTCTTATTCCAAACATAGTACTAAATTTGACATATACGCAATTCTGGTGAAATGAATAGTCCAAGCCTAAAGTTTAAAAACAAAAACAGCTTGCATTAGAAAACGTGCAAACGAAAAATAAACATTTTAAAATTGGAATAATACTGTCGTATTGTCATTCTAAATAGTAGAAGAAACAGTTGAATGTTTAAAGACGTGAAAAAAAAATTGAAGAAAATAACTTTTAGCAACTTTAAGCGAATTTAATCAAGAATAAAAATAAACAACAAAGATAATCCTATAAATAAAAATAAATTTTGTTATATATTATCATGGCCAATTTATACTAAAATATAACTTTTACCAATCCTCATCTAGTAGCATTGCTTATATATTATACGAAAGTTCATTAGCTACTGATTTCACTTCAACCCATTTCCTTTTAGGGAAGTGTTTTTATGTTTACACGTGGCGTCACACAAATGGTTTGGATTCCATGAAATTTAAAATCGGACTGTTGTGTAAGTCCTAGGGAATGTCTTGTGATTTAAATTGGTTATGAAAAGTCTACCAGCGAAGATGTCAGAATGTTATTTGTGATTTTATCATCATCATTATCATCAGCCGTTCTTCGTCTACTGCTGAATGTATGCATAATAATAAGCGGTGGACGTATCGAACCATACTCAACTCTATACTAAAAGCCAACGTATGTCACAGGTACACGGATATATAATAAAATAGATTTTATATAGATAATATTTTAAGGTTTGTATTACAGAAATACATATAATACAGATTATCTAAATATGCAGGCCCTGCACGGTATTGGATGGTGGGCATCATGTTTCTTACGCTCTCCTTTAACACTATGCTTTTGCTTTTATCTGTAATACTCGTAATTTATATAAACAAATATAAAAATTAACCGTTATACTACAAGGAGGTTACACAAACTTTTTTTTTAAGTCGTTGCGATTAAAAATCAAAACAGATTATTAGCAGTCTTGACAGAGAGGTTACTTTTTGTGAAGCTTAAATCGTGTTAAACGCCTGTTAATACATAATGCCAATCAAATTTGGATTAATCGAATTAGAAAATAAAACAAACGTTAAGTAAGCAAAAAATAAAATAAGTAATACTTACATACATTTATTTCTTTAGCGTATATTTTTTTAATGAAATATGACTTAGTTAATGTGTATAAATTTCGCACTTTTATGACCAATTCCTAATAATCAATTATTCCCATGGAAGAATTTCCCCATGCTTGCTTCTTGAATAAAAGAGACGTTTATTTTTGTATTGACCCTTGGTCTTCTCTATATACAGTTGATAGGGTTTAGTGTCTAATAAGTCAATAATAATTACATCCAATTACTTTCATATTATCTTAAGTTTACGCGAATGTTACTTATTACAATAGAACTACTACTACGGATTTTATCGCGGTTTATTTAATTACATCCAATTACTTTCATATTATCTAAGTTTACGCGAATGTTACTTATTACAATAGAACTACTATTACGGATTTTATCGCGGTTTATTTAATTACATCCAATTACTTTCATATTATCTTAAGTTTACGCGAATGTTACTTATTACAATATAACTACTACTACGGATTTTATCGCGGTTTATTTAGTTACTTATATTTAATTACATCCAATTACTTTCATATTATCTTAAGGTTACGCTAATGTTACTTATTACAATAAAACTACTACTACGGATTCTATCGCGGTTTGTTTAATTACTTAAATAGTCCGACGTTTCAACCTACCCGTGGGCATGAGGGCTGTTAAGCTTCTGACACGTCGGGTTAGTTAAATAATTAAATAAGCCACGATAAAATCCGAAAAAGTAGTTCTATTATAATCAATAAATATCACTATAAAATAAAATATCCCCATAACTGTAACAATGCACAAAAAAGACGTTATTAGTGGTCATACCAAACATCAACGATACCTGCCATCTGAGTTCTTTCATACAATATGTCAACAAAAGTGGAGCTAATATATGGATAATACACGGATTTTTGTATAATTCAAAATGATAATTAATAACAAGATAGCAGCAGATTGGTCGCTATTTTAAATTTGCGTGCAGCATAACTGGCATTTTACTTCTGGCCAGTAATTTTTTTTACGTACACGTAGATCACAAAGCCGAGGATCTCAAATATAGCTAGACTGGACATGTCTGCCGCAGACCTGACGAGTCCTCACCACCATGGTTCGTGCCTTATCGTGGCGGTGGGTCTCAGTAGCCTGGGGTGAATCGAGACACCTTAGGCGAAGCCGTCAATTGAATCGACGAGGGGGCTGCTGTTTGTTCCTCTCTCATAAGATATGGGACAAAAGAGAAAAGAGGCGGCGCTTTTGCGCAAGTGGCAAGGAGCGAGGTTGGAACCTCACCTCATTGTACTGTCCCAAAGTTGGTGGGGTTGTCCTGTGATGCTAAACAATCCCTTCTGTGGAAGTAGAGTCGGCCCCTAAGGGCTGACTAGCCGTCGAGGTGCCCTGAAGATTTGTTGTTCCGTGTCACCTCACCAAAGGCGGCACTGATGGTACTCGCGGTGGTTTTTATGTTTTATGTAATAAGCTGCGGCCCCACACACCACGGAAACGTCTGTAATATTGAAATGTGTTTTCATTAACAAATATTTCGAAATGAAATCATATCATTTGCATGTATTTCACACGCGATTGTTACGATTATGTCTTGTGCCAAATGCCAATTCGCCAGACGCCAGTCGCTGCAGTCGCTCACTGGCGGGTGGTCTGTGCGCGCGTGTCCGCCATATTGCAACAGCGGATTTCGCGCCAACACATTACATAGACAATAAATAATCGACTTTTTGACATAAGTGTTGTGAGATGAAGATGACGGTGAATCGAATAAGAGTTGTTGTACTTGGCAGCGCACGTTCCGGCAAATCGGGTGAGTTTTTGATAACGAACAGCTGATATATCGGACACTGAATGATAAAGAGATTTCGTATTTGATTTTGAATATAAACTTTTTAAATTGAATGCGATATTTGAACTATAAAATAGAGACAATTCACAATTATTTTATATTCCTACAGGACTTTAAAGTACTTATGTTATAAATCACAAAGGAAAAAAGTAAAGATAAATTGGAGTTGATGGTACAATAATGATACCGCTATATAATGAATATTCGGAAATATTTTTTTAAGAAACGAGACCGCTCCGAATACCGGAGCATTTCAACAAAGCGAAGCCGAAATCAATTATCTTTAATGACTCATAAAAGTAGTTGTCTTTTACTTGTTTTAGTATAGAGGATTGGTTCGTAACTCTAATTAATATTATAGTTCTTTTTCATTTTTAATCATTATTTAAGGCTGAGCGCTTAGGCTACCATAGAGTGTAAGGATTGTTATTAAAAACATTCGTTATCCTTGAACATATTTTAATGCTTTTGAATCTAAATAAAAAACGTGTCAACGTAGGCCAGTATATAGGATTGTACCTCACGATAACTGGCCACATGGAATTCTACAGTTTCTTTGTTTGCAGTTCAATAAGAAGTATGTGTAAAGTGCCTTATCAGTACGATAAGTGGCATTATGTCAATAGGCTGGTGGCCGATTCCATGAAGCAATCGCGTAGTAAACAAGATAGTGCAAATTCCCGCGCATTTGTTGTGACACTAGAACAATGTGCAATGTGTGTTTGCTGCGGAAATATTTGCTTTAACACATTCTTATTTATAATACGCCATTGTGTTTGGAGCTCGATAGGTGAAGTACCTCTCGCTAGCGCCATACCGGCGCGAATGGTTCTGTAATCGCAATGTGTAGGAAAGATTCAAGGTGGAATAAGAAAAGTTTGCGTGTCATCTAGGATAAAAGTAACTGTAGACGCCACTCTGCTATCAAACCATCTTTAAATAAATTAAACGACCGGCTGGCTCAGTTGGTAACGTCGCGGTTATACAGCTTGTTACGCCAGCGGTCGCGGGTTCGAATCCCGCCTAGGTCATGGATGTTAATATACGTATTATATGTATTTCTATAATAAAAATCTTAAATGTATAAAATTTCTTTAATTTATAAAAAAGAATATTAAATATATTTAGTGCCTGTTGTCTAGTGCCTGTAACACAAGTCCTTGCGGTAATTAACACAGGCTAGCTCTAACTTGGTGCGATAAGTCCACAGATATAAAAAAAATGTTTCTGACAAATATTTATGGGACGTTGCATTCATTTGTCTTTATTGTATTTTAGTATTTAGTATCAAATTGACCGGGCTAGGAGTACCATAATACGCACCAAAACAGATATAATGGATATCACCCGGAGAGCTGTTATGTTGATTTCTGAGCCAAAACATATCTTACAACGCCCAGAATGCCCCACGACCCCTCGGCATACCCTTTTGAGGTTGGCGAGATGATCTAGACTCCTTTCGGATTGGCCTAATCTGGCTCGAAATTATGTATAGGTGTGGAGATAGATAGAGAGGGCTTTGCCCAGCTGTGGGACACACCACGCTATGAATAATGATAATAACGAGCAGTATGTCAAACATATGTATGTATGTTACTACAGAAAGTTCTTTTGAAGGATCTTAAATATAAAAAAGAAATAAGTCGAGATACCAACACGATGGCCTACGAGATGTCGCTTCTTCAGGTGTCTTATTTTGTGAATAGACTCTCGCTAACAAATTTCATCAACGACACTATTTAGAGAGTCTTGTGACCTTTGGTATGTAGTACCGTGTAGTACAGTCGATTTGGGCCGGCACGACCTGGAACTCTATCGAACATATGATGCCGTAACAGCTGTCGCGTTCCTCGAGGCGTTCGGTGTGTACGATTATGTTCCGGTAGGCTATCGAAGGGGTCGATGAAAGAAGGGCAACGCATCTGTATAGTAATCATACGAATGTTTGTGGACGTCGCTATGTCGCCGACTTTGAATTGTACTTGTTTTGAGCAATTAATCTGATAAAATATTTAGTTTTGACTAATGAAGCATAAATTTTTTAAAGGGTTAAGGAATATTAAAAGACGTACATATTTTTGTATCTTTTTTAAACAGCATTTCACTGCTAAGTAATAGACGTAACTTTATTTAATGCATGCATAACTTTAACTGACGGCCTTACAGGAACACAAAATCAATACTAAAACCAGGAACCAGCTGCCACGCGCGGAGTTTGCGAACTATTATTACACACCGCATTCAAATATTTGCCTCCAGGTGAGGTTTCCTACAGGACGCGCGAGGATCACCCTATGACCCCTATTGTCTAAGAAATTACTTTAAAATACATATTATTACTATCTACTTGATGTGCCCGTGGCTTCACCCACATTAAATCATTTCCTACACATTTTCTGTGGATGAAAATAATGTTTATATTATTCCAGATTATTATCTATGTATCGATATTTGTGTAAATTTCGTCAATAGTAATTGCGTAAAATAATAACAAACAGACTTTCACGTTTACAATAAGTTTATGTTTGATTATATAATTGACCCCTTGAGGGGATGGGGAGAGGCAACCTGCTTATACGGATGGTAATAGTCGTAGTCACCAGGTAGCTCAGATTACTTTTTGTCTTCCTATGCCCATTGGGTGTCCATTGTTGGGTGAAAAGGAGGTCGACGCATCGGCATTACTATACTGATGTTCATGGGCGTAGGTACTCGTAGAATACTATAAAAAGATGGTAATAAAATAACAATTTAAAAAGTGTAAATAAATTAAAAAGTGGCGCCAGTACAGAGCCGAAAATTAAATAGCCACGTTCTAAGGTCATGCGCCATGGCGAATCTGTTGCGTGTTTTGTAAATACATAAAAGTACACGTAAAGAAAGCAACACTTGCTTAGCCGACCAACATGTAGAGTCAACATCAAAAGCTGAATGAGGTAAAAGGGCCAGCACAACCGGGGATGTGCCTCTCGCTCGTATTGTATTGCCTGAAAAAAGCTATGTTGATATGTTTTGGACGCTTTGTAATACCTGTGGCCTATTGGGTGGAAGGGCAACGCATCTGCACAAGCAGATATCAATGGGCGTGGGTAGTCAAAAATGGCACCGTTTGGCGTTTGTCCCTATGCTATAAAAAATATAGATTAAGAAACACTCTTTCGAAATGATAAACTGGTCAAGTGCTAGTAAAACTCACGATTTTTGAGACTCACGGTTCACGAACCCAGATATAGGTATCGACTGAAGATGAGCAACAAACTTCTATTTCCAGGCGTATGCACTCATTATGTATGAATGACTACTAAGTTTCGGTACCCTTTAAGTTTTTTTGACATACAGTCAGTAAATGGAATGAATAGGGACGTGATATTTATTAAAGATTTATCCACTTAGTGGCTGATGGATGCTCCGCCTACTAATGGCACGAGATATTCTGGTTCCAAGTCGATACACAAGATATGATGATATCAATTATCCACAACACCATGTACAGTTAGGATAAAAGCCACTGAATAAGTGACTTTTTATATCATGAGGGGAGAAACTAGTAGTTGCAGGCTTTTGATGACAACTGACGCTCAAAGATACGTATCATAGTTAAGCAGATGCGTTGTCCTCCTTTCGTCCTCCAATGGGCCACAAGCTACTCACAAACCACACAAAACGCGACACTAAAGGTGTTATTTTAAGGCGGTATTATGTGAGCGATGGGTACCTCTCCGGCCGTACCGGCTCAATTCCGTTGCATAGGAGGATGTAGTGTCATACACTATGGTACTACCTCATCCTATGCAGCATGGCACTACCTCTGCTTAAAATAAAGATATAAAACAATTAACACTAATATAAATATGGTGCTAATGCCGGCCACGATGGACGAAGTATCGCCGGGCCCACCAAGTTAAGTAAACATGCAGTACGGCTGTACCAACTTTCTCTCGAAGTTGGTTGAAAATTAACCACGTCGGAAAATCGTCAGACACTACGGTGTTCATTGAAAGATGCCTATACCTAGTCACTAGGCTTATAAGGTTCTGGAGTGGAGGCCGCGTTTGGGAAAACGAAGTTTTGGTCGAACGTTCACCAGGTGGGAAGACAATCTCCGTGCAGTAGCCGGTGCAGGTAGCAGTCGGCCGTCCTGGCGTTCATTAAGAGAGACCTATGTCCAGCAGTGGGCTGATAAGGGCTGATAATGATGATGATGTTTATCCATCTACTGATGGATAAGCATTGACTTCGATGATTGGGTGGTATCAAGTACTTTGTTGTTGCTCACCGTTGTGTTCTGTCTTTATCTCTAACGACGTCTGTGTATTAACGCAATGTATCAACGTGTTGACTATCGCCGAGCGAGTGGCGGCACAACCGTTAGTGACACTTCCCCTTTTAAGGTGTATGAGATTAAAGGGAGAAAGAACAACACAAAGACTTATTTTCTCAGAGAGGCAAGAGGATTAAAGAGGAAAGGGTCAAGTGCACATTTTTTCGATGCATGGGAAATTAATACATATAAATTACTTAGACATATCGTCATGATATAGCCTATAGATTTCCTCGATAAATAGACTATTAATTACAAACATTTTTTTTCAATTCGGGCCAGTGATTCTCGAGATTAGCACTTTCAAACAAACTGGCCAGCTTTATGTTGTTAGTATAGATTCCAAATTCCTCCCTGAGGTCGAATGTGTATAGAGAGAGAAACGCTTACTATTTAGAGTTAGGTGCCGGTTGTTTATGGAGTTGTAAGTAGCTTTACTATGTAGCAAATGGTTTAGCAGTCTCATTCATTGAACTTCCAAACAATTGAATACGACGATTATGAAATGTATTGTTAATTATCGGTAGAACGATTTGATTTACACAAGGGTATGCAACGTTTTTGAGCTATTTAAATAATAAGGAAGAGATTATATAGATATTTGTAAGAGGTAATGCCATGCCGCACTGCAGCGGAATGTGGCCAGCACGACCGGGAAAGACCTGTCGCTCACATGACACCGCCGTAAAAGTGGCAACAGAAATACATCGACTTTGAAAATTTCAATTGTCCAGCTATCGCGGTGCATGACGTCCTGATGACAGACACACGGTCAGTAGGCGATAAAAATAACACCTGAACAATTTTTACAATAACAACACATCTTCACGCCAGTTCACTAATAATCCCTAGCCTATCTGTCTACAGAGTGAAGTAAAAATAACGAATTTAAGTGAATAACTTTACTATTTTTTATTGCTTCGTTAGATTCTGTAATTTAATCTTAGTAAAAGTAAAAACTTTGGCAAGTAAAATGTCTTGTTCTTTTTCAAATCTGCTAAATGTTTTAGTTAGAAATAAAATTTCACACTTCCACTAAGAGTTGAAATGTGTGGAGCAAAAAAGATCTCCGCCGCTGGGCTGTTTGAACTTCCAGCCGAAAATAAACGCATATTTTTTAATTGCGCACTAAACAAAACTTGAACCGAGGCGCTCTGAAAGGGGGAAACCTGGCCCCAACGAAGCTCGAACTAATTGGGGTATAGAGCACTGTGCATACAAACCCGATCTCGAGTGGTGAGAAATTTAAGACCATTTCGCCGCGTGTTTAAAAATTACGTAATTTCCTTGAAGGATTATTAAAAGAGAAAGATAAATATTTAAGCATAAAACACAAATACAGGATACACTACTCGTTGTCGTCTCGAATATATTTTGTTTTTCTTGCTTTATTTACAAGGCTTTTTTTTCTCGTAGGGTCCGTATTAGATGACCAACAGAGTAGACCACACTTCGCACAATATAAATCAATATAATCTATAGGTAGATAATATATTATCTATACCTATGGCACTCTATGCCGGAGGCCTATGTTCAGCTGTGGACATGATCCGTCTGATGACGATGGTGATACATACGTCCGAAAAAAATAATCTCCTGCCACAGCAGGGTAGGAAGTAGTCAATATCCTAGATTTATAGTCTAGTAGTAATCTAAAATATAATTACTTAGAAGAACTACCTCAGATAGTCCTACTCATGGCTCCCGCTTTGTGCTAAGTGTACAAGAGTGTGGCAGCTGTACTACCTCCTAGGTCACGTTTACACTGCACAAAGTAACTACAACTAATATTCAACTGAAATACAACGGGTATTAGCTCAATACTAAGATTGTAACAACACCATTGCAGTGTCAGTGAGAACTAATTCGAATATCTCTGTCGTCAATGTAGGAGCAACAATAAAAACAACACAATAGCTTCTTCTTCTCTCCAGCCTCTTATGTTCATAGGGAAAACCGAGATCGAAACGTCACAATCTTTACAGATATTTTTTGCTTCTTCTACATTAATTATTCGTCACAATCTATTTCTAATGTATGAATGAACGCATACATTTTGAATCAGTTATTAAAATTTTAAGTGTAATAATCTTTTAGTTCTTATTTAGTCTTATAGTTTTAGTAGTCTAGAGAATTACTGAAGTCCAGCAATTCTCTTCAGTTACTCACTATATTCCTCTTCGCCCTTAGTTTCGTTGTCGTTCTTTATTGAAAAAGAAACTGCGAAAAGTATGATATGACGAAATTATCCAATAAAGGACATATGAATTATACATCATATAATTGGTCAATGCTACTGTGAACAACAAATTTAATAATAATTATGTCCTTCTAGCCGGATATCGGCTACGGCGGAAATCTATATAGTCATGGGATGGCAGTCTCACACAACCGGTGACAAATCAGGCACGACCGACGGCTCGACGTTCTCTCCAAGGCATGAGGGCATAACACCGCGAACTACATGACTTCGGACTGTTATTATAAATTGAAAAATCCTAACAACACTTTAGACCGACTCGGGACTTCAATTCGAGACCTCACATCTGCGGTTGAACTCGCTTACCACTGTCAGAGAACAACGAAGTTTATAGTACTGGGGACAATGAAGTTGTTAGTACTGTGGACAATGAAATTAATAGTACTGTGAACAATGAAGAATACTCAATTACGTTCGGCGCTCGCAAGTCAGAGATGTCGCGTATATTCGTCAGTAGACTGTAAGTATCCAGTCAGGAATGTGCGATCATTAGTCATACTCTATCTTTACCATCGCCGCAATAGGAGGCGTTGTGTTTATGCTCAACATAGAACGTCGAGTCAGCTGAGATCGTATCGGCTCTGAATATTTGGCAAACAACTTTTAAGGAAATATGACAAGTATTTGTGTGATTTCTGCCAACTAAATTTAGAATATTTTCATTGATAGTACATAGAAATAGATTCGAGTAATCGTTGTCGACACATATCAACAATAAATGTTTATTATTATTGCCAATATAACTGCTAATCCTCACAATCAGTGTCTATCTGGTTAATGCACAATATATAGTTATAGAAGACGATCTCCGTGCAGTAGCCGGTCCGGGATGGATGCTATTAGCAGGAGATCGGTCATCTTGGCGTTCATTGAGAGAGGCCTATGTCCAGCAGCAGACCGATAGGGCTGACAATGATAATGATGATATAGTCAATTAAGGACCGTGAAGACGGTGAAGTATACATAATGTCCCAGTCGAGCCAAAGGGCAGGCTCGGTCGGTTTTTAAAGCCAAGCGCCTTTATCTACTATATTTATAGCCTGAATACCGCGGAGTTACTGGGACGTTGGTTGGCAGAATATATTCTGATGCAGTGAACTGTGTAACGCTTACGATGTGTAACGTAATGATTAGGTCGTTTTAATAGCGTTCCTAGCAGATATCTATACTAAGGGACGGTTGGTCCTACAATTTTAGGTCGTAAATCATGTACAGGAAGCCTAATATTGTCACGATGGGTACTCGCTTTAAGCATATAAAGGGTAATTTTTGAGCTGGATAGATTTAATAGTGTGATATGGCCATCTTTTTCATTTCCAGGTTTACTTCTGGTTCTGTAGTCTTTGGCGGTAGGCCTGAAACCATTATAGATGTCGGGAATAGGTATTTTTTTGCATTTTTCAAATATAAAATAAATAATCTATCAAAACCGATTTAGGCAATTAAGCCTTAGATCACAAAAAAATTGTGCTTAGATCGAATAAAACCTAAATCAGCCTTTTTTTTTTAAACTACATTAATATGTAACATACTACATAATAAAGCACTCATTTTGTAAATTGGATGCTGAACAAATAAGACAAGATTATAAAGTAGTTTTATTACAATGCTACACTTTTATATAATTGAATCGTGAAAAAAACTAAATACTTAAAAAAGGAAAAAAATATTTAATACTTAAAACGGAAAATTGAAACCTACTGTTATGTTTAACTTCAAATCAAAAAAAATTACGAAAGTTTGTTTGCGACATTCGGATTTGACAAACATGGTAGGTGAGATTAGAGTTTCTATAAGTAGAACTGTAGGCAGCAATAAAAGGAAAGGATAGAGAAATCTTCAAAAACGTACCGTTTCGTCAATGTGATAAACGTGAACTTTCAAGTCAGATTAAGACTTATTTCAGACCAATGAATATCTACTTCATGTTAACAATAACATTTTTTTGCCTGTAGTCTTATGCCAGTTCACTACCCCAGTCAGTAGCTTTCGTTGTCGATTGTAAACGTTAACCTGCAGGTACACATATTATCTGATCCACTAGCTACTACTTCCGTTTATTGCTACTACTTGCGACTATTCCCGTTTACTGCTGCCTACAGTTCCACTTCAGAGGAAAATGGGTCATTAACTCGAAAATCATAGAACTGTCTTTTATAACTTACGTATAAGAGAGTCTATATATGTCCGTGTGTGTGTGTGTGTGTGTGTGTATAACCTATAACGATAGGCGTCCTTTGTCGCGAGGCAAGTGAATGACTAAGTGTAAACAGTGTACAGCAAGTACGAACGTGAGGTCATCCCTACGGTTACCACTACCAGGCGTCCAGAACTCGAAGGATGTTTGACTTGTAAATGTTTCATATGTAAGCCATGATGGAAAAGTTTTGAATGCGTATAATGTGGTGCACAATATAGGGCAGGTTTATGAGAATGTACAACTGTCAAAAGCTGGAAACAGTCAGTAGACCGTATAAGACTTGTCCATTGGAGGAGAGAGAGGTAGGAGAGAAATGCACGGCATCTGCATGCCTAATGTGCGGATGTCTATGGGTCGGTAATCGTCAAAATGTTGTGGTTGCTTATTCCCACCCCAATTCCATAAAAAAATAACCTGTTCACATAACAACGTCGTCATGTGAACGCTTTGTTGTCACGTATCGTGCAGTTATTTTTTAATAGAATAGAGGACAAATGAGCAATCGGATCATTTTTATGACTACCGACGCCTATGAATATCCACATAATTACTATGCCAATGAGTTGCCCTCCTTGCCCCTCCCCACAATGGGCCGTGTTGATATTCCGATGGCCCATTGTAGTGGAGGGCAGGACGGCAACAGGTTACATAACAATTATGCGGATGTCTATGGACGTCGATGGTCGAAAAAAGGTTCTAACCGGTCATTTGTTCCCTTGTACCTAAAAAAACTCCGACACGCGATTGGACATAATTATGAAGTAAAAAGTGCGCAAGAGACTTAATAAATCTCTCTCTATTTTTAGTACATAACTAGGAAGAGGTAGTGCCATGCTGCATGAGAGGAGGTAGTGCTATGGTTAGTGCGCGACTCTACATACACCTATGCAAAGGGATTGGGCCTGCACGACCGGGGAGGTATCTCTCGCTCACATAATACCGCCGTAAAGTGACATCTTCAGTGTCGAGTTTCGTGCGGTTTGTGTGTAGCCGGTGGTCCATTGGGGGAAGGAGGAGGGTAACGCATCGGCATAGTATTTGTATATATTATATTCATGGGCGTCGCTAGTCGTAAAAAAGGCTCCGATTGCTCGTTTGCCCCCCAATTCTATAAAAGAACACCCGTGAAAGTTTCAAATGCTATCACGGTTCATGAGATAAAGCGAGTTGACAGACAAACGGACGGAGTCTTAATAATAGGGCCTCGCTTTTACCCATTGGATACGGCACGCAAAATTTTATTCACAAAGCGATACCAGAGAATGTGCAGTGAAAATATTTTGGCACCTAACGATTTATCGACACATGAATGCAATCGTTATCAGGTGTCGCTGGCCCCGTTAGCGGCCGCAATCAATTTCGTATATTATTTTATTTGCGCACTAAGCCGGTCAGTGTGGCGCGACACCGAAACACAGATCGCTATCATTTTCACACGTTTTTATTTACCGATTGTAAATAATATCCATTTTGTTGTCTCGTTAAAATTTTTCCAGCTACCGGATGATGTCCTTATGTCGGCTTTACTAAGAGACAGTGCCAGGCTACACTGCAGTTAAATTGGGCTTGCACGATTCGTACGGTTGGCAGTATCCGGGGACCCATAGGATTGAGCGAGAAAATGAGCGTAACGCATAGTAACTATGCGGACGCTTATAGGCGCCAGGAGTCTTTAAAGACTGATCATTGGACTCCTATATTAAGAAAAGTGTATGTGTGTTAAAGTTACACCCCTTTGGGGTAGCAAAAGAAAAACTAAAATGTGGACTATGTCTAACTTTAGGATGCTGGTTTTTCGTGACGGGGTCCGCGTCTTTGTTAAAGGAGATTTTCCCACCATTTATCCCGACCACACCGGAAGTATAACTTCAAAAGTGACCGCTACTTATTCTGAGTTCATTCATTCATCATATGCTACCTCTTGAAACATTATAACATTTTCCTCTTAAACCACACTCTTGCACGAGACGCGACAGTTAGTCCTAGGACCAGGTGCATCTCGTGTTCGTACTTACAGTCGTGGCGGTCCAAGTGAGCGGTGACCATGGCACAACCCTTTTGTAATGAGTAAGAGCTAGTGACATTGTTACATTGCAACCGAATCGGGCCGGCGCGACCGGTCTACCTCTTGCTCACATCCACATGATCCCGCCTTAAAAGTGATGTCCAAATGGACCACCCATTTTGAAGGTGGGCCAAGCATCTACACAGCTATCAAACGTGCAGATGTTAAGAATTGTTGACGATCGGATGGCTCAGTTGGTAACTGGGAAATTAAATACATATCCGTTAACCTGTAACGTAAGCCCTTACGGTACTTAGCACGGCGCTAAGCTAACGTGGTGTAATAAGTCCACAGATATTATTATTATTATAAACGTGGGTAGATTATCAAATAGCCCCAGCTGCTCGGTCTGCTGTTCCAACGCTATTAAAAAAAAATAGATGTTATAAAACCACTTAAAAAACGTTTGCATTTCTACTTACTACTAAAGTGACAGTTATCCTAGATTGAAACCAGCGATATTTCTTCAAAGTATCATTAAAATTATTATTGTTCTTCAGCCAGGTACAATTATAAGCGGTAATACGTAATCGGTAGCTATCTATAAGTTAATCGAGATAAGCCAACGTTACCTATTGTTATGTAGCTTACTGCTGTGCAATAGAAAGTATAAACAGTGAGCGAAAGCATCGGTGAAATTGATTTATCGAAGTGGCATTTGGGTGTCGATTACAGAAACACTTAGTGCATTAACATAATAATTATGTCGTGATTAGATGACTTGACAGGTGTGACGCAATGTTTGGATGGAACGCGCGAAAATACATTTTGTATTTGGAACGAAGTAGTTCTTATGTTCTAAAGAACAATTCCATGAACACATTTTAGGAAGATCGAATTTTAAAACGTATAAGTCCGAGGAGACCATAATAATAATAATAATAATAATAATAATAATAATAATAATGAAAAATGAAAAAAAATATATGGTGTTACATCGTGTAATATGGTAATCGTTCGAGCGGTACGCTTTACCGCGCTTACGGTTGTTGAGCACCTTTCACTGTATGTATGTTCTTAAGGAGTAAACTTCAGTCTGTCCAAGCTGACGCTTCGTCGTCAGACGTCAGACGTAAACACAATATTGTAATTGTTTCGTAAATAAAATTCTTTACTAAAGTGAGCCCATATAAAATATTACAAAATCGAGACGACATATTTTTTGCATTATTTTTACCGAGTAGCTTCGCCATTTTATGTTAAAATAGCGTCGTGCAACGCGTTAATTTGCATGCAATGATACATTTTCTCGCAGTAATAATTTCAATTCACGGTAACAACATACTCGAGCCAAGAAGTCACGATTGCAAAAGCGTGAATCATTTGATTAAAAAGCATATCTGCTAGAAATCTAGATTATTCCGTAAGATTACAAAAACGTAGTTTCGCAATAAAAATAATTAGAAACAGGCTTGGAAATTACTTAGATATTAGAATTATGCAGATAAATCTTTGTATTTATAAGATTGTCTTCATTATTTTAATCGTGAATGTTTTTAAAAGCTTGAATATCGTAATAATATCAAGTTTATCCTACTACCAGTTTTACATTTGATAACTGCTCTCGATTATATTATTTTATCTGTTTACCCAAGATTCCTCCTAACATGTGGAACATGTTCTTGTTGTAGCATTTAAATTTTGAGAAGTAGTAAATAAGTCAGACATCCCATGCTTGATTCTACACTTTAAATGTGTTAAAACATACTAACATCGTAAAGACGAAACATTTGATAGTTTGCTTATTTCCATTGTGAATAGGATACGAAAGTAACTACTCGACTAATTTGAATTTTTATCATCAAAGTGGCGAACATAGGCAATATACCATTTTCTAAAACGTTAGAGAAAATGTGACAAATATTGTGAAAGATATAAAAGTAAATCTTTATAGTAGATGCAGGAATTATTGTCAACGAGCTGTCCCAGCAGACGTTGTGCTATCATAAATTGAATTTGTACAATATCATGGAACGTGTAATTTTATCGAGATCGACAGTAAAATTTTTCATTTTTGTATTTTTGCAAATCAATGAATTGTTGTCACTCTTGTCTGAGCAGTTTCAGTCATCACTTTGAGCACGTTTAAATAAAATTGCGCATTTATACCTTTGCTATCTACACTCACAAATCCCTTAATTATTGCCCTGGTGTGGACCGTTAATAAAGACCAAATGATTAGTCATAAGTTTAAGAAACAGTAAATGATTTACAATTACATAAGCACGTCGATCACTGCCGGATCAGAGGCGATTAATCTAGCACACCCACGCATGCAATGAGCGCTTGTAAACATTGTGAACAAAAACACCGAAATCACATAAAATATCAGCAAATTGCATCCTGAAATATTGCAAGACTAACGTTTGAAAACGTAATAGCCACTAATTTCGAAACGTTATTTAGCGTGTTTGCGAATTGCTTTTATTTCAGGCAATTTATCTCGTTCTAACGTTTCAGTGGTAAATATTTTAAGTCTCCATAATTCAAGTTTAACATTGAGCTGCGCAGTAGACGGTTTTAGTTCGTTGTCCCGAGTTGCAGGTAATTTAGATTGCGCCAAATACTGCTGCAGTGAGTGCTAATGGGTTTCAACCGTACGAGTTCAAAAGACGTATAAAAATTCTTAACTCACACAATAAAACGTAGTGAAAATATATTTCAATTTTGCTACGGTATTTCTTTTTTATTTTGTTTTTTTATTCAACATTTTTATAGAGACATTGCTCATAATTATATATCCTTCCTATTTCCTACGTATATACAGGCCCAGGCACTGCGATTCTCATCCAAATTATGAAACTGATATGAGATGACTTTTGGGTTATTGATAAGAGGGCAGGCGCGCCTGCACCGCATCCATTGTAATGTTTTATATCTATGACTGACGAAAATATCTCACCGGTTAGCCTTTATAACCATGTCATGTCTGGTTTTAGGCTCAGGGGGATTTTTGCAGGGATGGTGCATGACACTACATCCTCCTATGCCACTTAATTGGACCGGCACGACCGGGGAGATATCTCTCGCTCATATGATACCATCGTGAAGTTAGTAAAATCGTTTGTGAGTAGCCGGTGGCCCATCGAGGGGGGGAGGCGAAAAGGAAGGCGGCGCGTAAGCATAATCATGCTGATGTTTTGATTGATCACTTTTGTTAGTAAATTTTATTTTAAATTTAAGTCATAACATCCTAGCCAAATTTAAGTCACAACATCCTAGCCAAATTTCGGCTACGGCGGCCATTTCCTACGTGCCTAACCAATTGCGGGATTTATTATAGTGCCCAAGTGTGTGTGCTGAGATAAGTGCACTCTCTATTCTTTTATTCTCGTTTTCGGATGGGATACGACTATAGGGAAACAAAGCTCAGGACGAAAGCGAATTAAAAAAAATACTCAGTTCTAACAATACAAGTAACCAGCAGTCCGTTCCGGCTTGCAAGGAGGCTACTAAGAATATGGAAGAAGTGAATGATTTACAAAAATGAAAAAATTTCGACATTGTAAACGTTATAACAAATTCATTTTATGTCATTACAACGTCTGTCGCGACGGCTAAGTTGTCAATAATTTCAGCAGCAAATAAGAATTTACTTTGATATTTTTCCATACCCTTCTTACGTCATCGAATTTTTATGATCATCTGTATCGTTGCTGAATATTTATATACCCTAAATCTATAACAGATAATGTAGGATTCTAATGATAAAATATTTTTATAATTCAGTCCCATAGTTTCGGAGCCTGTTTAACGCAAACATCATAATAAACAAACAATGAAATGTTTCCTCTTTATCATGGTAGTATAGACAAAATCTTGGAGAAACGTTCAAAATTTGTCATACATATTTTTACCTATCCTGTAGAAATAAAAGCGAAGCTATTTTGTGACTACTGACGCGCATTAACATCTACGTATGTAGGCGCATTGGACTGCTTCACCGTTCCCTGTGGGCAAGCGGCTACTTATAAAACGCACGGTTTTATAAGTAGCCGCTTGCCGAAATGATAGCACTTGCGCTCAAATGACAGCACGGTGCTATCATTTGAGCGCGAAGCACCTCCAATGTACACGCCGGCCCGACTCGGCTGCAATGCAGCCACGGCCTACGCCATTTCAACACTTCAACCTACAGTTCTTATAAATTTACCAACTCTCGTACTATACCCAATTCTTAAAGCCCGTTCACCAGTGAGATTTTTATCGCGAGTTAAAAAAGCGTTGAAACGGAACATATAGGCGCCCATAAATATGTTACGGGCCCGCGTCTAAAAATATTCCGTCATGTGAACAGATGATTGACCCACCTATGGCTTTAAACATACATCCACTCCCAAAAGTTTAGCTAGCAAAAAAGGTATCATGCGAACGGGACCTTATAATATGTAAACTACGAGCGCAAGTGATCGTAAGGTCATATGTATCCATTCCGATGTGACATAACGCCGCGCTAGCTCCAGTTAGCGCCGCCGGGCCACGTAATATACACGACATAAAACTCGTAGAATGCATTTCGGGATCGAGAACGCTCAAATGCCAGTTGCAGTTATATTTATAGGTAGCCGCATGCCGGTGACTCAGGCGCGTCTGCTGCGAGATATCGGGAGAGCCGTCTTCGTTACTCGTGCGTAATATTTTTGTTGATTACGTAATACTTTGGGGGCGTTATGTTCCCATTGCTGGGTAAGGGTTATTGGTATTGCGGCTGAGAATTGGGAAGGGAAGGCGCTAGAAAATTTATAGTAATGCACAATATACGCGGATGGGTAATGTAGGCCAACCAACCATCCGGGTGCATCTTCTCTCATACGCGAGAATGAGCGGGATATGCCCCTGACTTTTTATTTTTAATAAGTACATAAATAATTTAATGAGTGCAGGCATTCGTTATATGACAATAGGTTTGTGGTAGCTTGAATAAAACCAATGAAGCCGCTAATGCTCGATTCGTTTTATGACTTTTTTTATAGATTTTATCAAAAGTATTGTTCAAATACTTCGATCAATTATACAATTAAATGAAGGAAGCTCAAACACATATTGATGTCTTAAGTTTACGCGAATGTTAGACATTACAATGAAACTATTTTTACGGATTTTATCGCGGTTTATTAAATTATTTATGTAGCTCGACGGTTCAGAAGCTTTACAGCAACCACCCGTGATCATGGTTGCCGTAAAGCTTCTGAAACGTCGGGCTACATAAATAATTTAATAAACCGCGATAAAATCCGTAAGAGTAGTTTCGTTGTAGAGCTCAGACACAATTGATTTCATCTATATTCATAATTTAAAGCTAAAAAGATTGTGTGTACGAACACGCAAATCACAGGAACTACTGGCTCGAATAGAAAATTATTTTTGTGTTGAATAGTCCTTATATCGAGGAAGGCTATAATACTATGGAGAGAAAATGCGGGATGCTAATGTTTAATATCAATTCACATTTATTCAAAACCAGCAGCGCCCCGTAGCTTCACTCGCGTAACTTTAATAACATTCGTCGTAGCGTAATTGTGTATAGTCCGTCGCACTTTTCGATAAATAGACTATACAACATTGAAATAACTTTTGAAATCAGAACAGACTTTTTTAAATTTCACATTTGAAATCAGACCAGCTTATTGAATATTACTTTTGAAATCAGACGCGCTAATCTCAGGTATTTCTGTACACGAGATTAGCGAGTTCTAACAAACAAAGTCTTGAGCTTTATTATAGTAGTATAAATTTATATTTACTATATGTTATTTGGCAACATTTTTAACGCCTTCTTACAAAACCTTACTATTACTGAAGACTACAGATTTAATACATAAATAATAATAATTAAACTTGCTATATGTCCCCAATACATAACATATCGATATATAAGTACAAACCTGCTTCATCACCAGAGCTCCATTAAATACAATTGCTACTTGACTATTATCAAGAACATTTGTTACTCTATTAAATGTTCCATTGTTAAGACGATTTGAGGTCCGCCATAATAAATTTGACAGGTGTTAGTATCAGACATGCAATTACATTTCTAGATTTCCAGGTCAAATAAAGAATATGGCTTAGTAGCATCACTATCATAAGCGGAAAGAATATATTATGAGTCGCGTCCAGGTGTGGTGAAAGCAGAATCCTGCTTAATAGAACTGGTAACATAATATCTAGGTGAGAAACTTAATATTTAATGATTTACACTATAAGTGCAACTGTGAGAATAAAATGAAACTATAGCCAGGTATTACGATGGACTTGTACTTTTAATACCTCATTATCATCACCATTATCAGCCCTCATCGGTCCACTGCTGGACGCCGAGACGACCGACCTCCTGCTACTCGCATCCATCCCGTACCGGCTACTGCACGGAGATCGTCTTCCCATCTGGTGAACGGTAGACCAACACTTCGTTTCCCTAAACGCAACACCTAATAATACAAAATTGAAAAATCTGTTTGTCTGTCTGTAAGTCATTTACGGGCGATATTATTTTACGAAATAACCGTTTCAATAAAGAGACAACTTGTTACACTCTGGTAGGCTCCGCCAATTCGGAACATTACCAAGACTTGTAACGTTACTATGACGACATATTTTTTGTTTATGTATCATAAAGTATGAGAAATCTCTTGTATTACAAAAGCGGAGATAAGAAATATCTCAGTGAGGATTGGCATCAATGTTCGTGTTATAAATCCAGTATTTTTAAAGTTTAGAAAAAGGCACAAAGTCGCAAGTAACAACTAGCAAAGAAATGAATTTGAATTAATTACCATTTACTCAACTACCGTATTCAGGTAACATATTCGCTTAAATTCGCCTTGTCTCTTACGTCCCGTTATAGGCCTCGTTACCGCTATCAAACGCTATGTTCTTGGAACTGAACCAACGATCTTCGTATCCTCCCTTATTCGAACTATCCAATGTTTCATGGCTATCGACATTGAATTACTTATGTGACAGCCGTTGAACGCTTTGACGATGAATGACGTTAGACAAAATGAGGCTGGATATTGGTTTACTTTTCAGATACGTTGTTATCTCCAATTTCCACGATGAAATAGAATGGAAATGAAATGAAAATAAAATATTTTTAATAAAGTAGGGTTCTCATAAATCATGTATTGAACCTAATAATATTCCATCACCGGCCCACCCCTAGCCCAGACTTTTGTAGAACGGTTGATAGGAATTCAGCAGAACTTAACAGTATCATCACTATAAAGTCGCTCATCGTCTATCATCAATGTTACCGTTACCACAAGTAGCATCACTTCAAAAGTAATTGTAACAGACACCGGTCACTATAATTTATTCTTTCTTTACGGAATATACAGGCAAGGAAAAACTTCAGTACTGCTTTGAGTTTAATATGACTACATGATTTTATTTCATCACTTGATTGTATAAGTAGTGAAGTTAATTCAGTAAGTACCTAATTATGGATATTTCAAATACCTTAATGCTTGTACGCCTATTATAATGCTGCAAGTTCTTCTTTAAAAATGCCTTTTGGATAACCATCCATAGTAGTTACTATGGCAATTTTTACATTATATTTACTCCTTGGCCTGCGCAATGGTGCCCTTATGTGTACCACGTGCGTGACCTGTACTTAACTCAACGCATCTCATGATCGAAAAGAAAGTATACCGTTTCGTCACGCATATTTTACCATTCATTTAAAACAAATATTAGACAACCACATTTAATATTGTGTTACATATTGGCCATTACATTGGTATAAAAATTATATAATGGGAGGTTTCACCTTGATTCGATATTCACGACAGTGTTCCGTATTAAAATACTATTCATAAATTATTTTTTACTGCATGTAAATTGACAATGATTAATTCTTACCATAAACAGCTTGTTTTGTTTATTACTGATTTTTGAAACGAGGTCGGCAGCAGAGCACAGATAATAAAATTGTAACCTGCTGGTGATTAAGAAATTTAAAAAAAACCGATTTCTATTTTCATAATATCTTAATCACCACTACGTATGTACCTATAACAATATTTGACTTTAGTAATGACATCTACGACTTCTACAGAAGAAACAAAACTATGTAAACAAAGCTCACTAGTCATTTCATATTTTCAGGCACTAATTAGCATTGCAATATGGATACTTGCAAACTAGCTTTGAAAACTTATAAACATTTGACACCACAAAACGAATCAGATAATGATGACGGAAGTTCATCTCATCCAACAGGACCGGACTTGACTTCATTATGCCTGCTCCAATGAGTTGGGCGGTAAAAACAGAAAAAACTTAGAATGTTCTAGTAGTTAGTTTAAATGTTAATTTTGCAATTTTTTTTTTAATATTATGTCTGTACGGCTTCGCTCATGAACAACAAGTGCGGGATTGTTACCTTTACACCTTCCTCGAGAATCGTTCTGTGCGTCTGTCAAGAACCGCATAAGTCGATTGATCACACACATACAGAACGGTTTTTGGGACTTTGTTTCATAATGTATATAGGTAGCTATATTCAACACAAATGACCACGGCATCGAGATTCATATTAAAATCCTATTCATTTTCAAAATTGTAGATGACTAGGTATTTCCATATTTCTTATTTCCTACGTCAATTAATTATTTTACATTCCTACAATAAATTAAATTCGAGTAAAAAGCTGAATAATCACCACGTGATAAAGAAGTGATACCAATGTAATAAAAATGTCATCCAGGATAAGAAATATGTAAATTCCACTGTCACTATTGAGTGAATTATTATCAATTATACTCGTATTTCTCTTGTTGTACTGAGTCCAGTGGTAAGCATGTACCACCACAGTCATGAGGTCCTGGGTTCTAGTCCCGGGTCGGACCAAAGTGTTATTGGGATTTCTCAACTCTCGTCGACAGTCCGGGAGTCAGGAAGTTTGTAGTTTAGACACCTGTGCTCGAAGAGCACGTTAAGCTGACAGTCCTGAGCCTGATTTCTATCCGGTCGTGTCGCACTGCTGTCCCATCGGAATACGATAATGAGGGAATAGGAGTGCACTTGTAGCTCGTGTCTATATAGATGGCCACCACCGCCTATAACGAATAATTTGTTTTTGTGGCCGTTAAAAAAAATATAGAGTTTTATGCGTCTTGACTATTTGTAGCATTGTTAATAGAAAGTACATGGTACAGAATGTGTACAATGTGAGTACCAATAAGTTTAGGATAGTGAAAAGAAAATACATAACGATGACTTTGAAGAAATCAGACGGATCATAATAATGGAGCAACAAAATCCGCGCGGTCGTTAGTAACGCACTAAGACACACACTTCTAATAGCGTGTACGTCGTCATTATATTTGATCACTATCGCAATAATTTTTGGCCACGTGCCTTTGAGAATTATAACATTATTATTTTATAATGAAACCTAGTATCTTATTTAAGTTTGGAATCGTCTTTTACTTTTAAATTTTGTTTTGAATTGGTAATTAAATCTACCATAACAAAGTTCGATTGATTCGTTCACACGTAGCCAGAATATCGGTATGCTACCTTGAACTCCATCAGTGAAAGTGCTCGTTAGTTATAATTACTCGTTCGTATTGACTTTATGTTTGACATGTGTCGATAACAAACGAAATGATATCTTTATTTTGTTTTAATGATATAATCTTTCATTTAATTAAAAGTAGCTTTTAAAGTATGTGTTTTATCGAGTTACTATATCGATGCGGACCTTTTGATTTTTTATAGTGTATTAAAGTAGACTTTTATTTCGAGTATTTTTATTCGGTTCCTGTTATCCACCCCGTCAATTTACGAGCCTGGTAATGATTATACTAATGGTATATTAATCATAATTACCATTTTACTCAGGAACCCGCATCGTCTGTAGTAAATTTAATGACTTAATAAATCATGAATCATCAGCTCAAATTTACGTCCAATTTCCTGCATATTCATATATTATCAAGCTTATAGTATCTTAAGTAGATCTTCACTCAGATGAAGATATTTTGTAAAATAGATAAGATACATAATTATAAAATCATGACAATTCCTGTTTTTTTTCTTTCTTATTATTTAAGGGGATCACTGAGCAGAGATTTTCTTTCGTCACTACCACCCCTATAAACATCCGCATAATTGTCACGCATAGTCGTTATTCCCTCCAATGGGCCACCAGACGCACGACGGCACAACCTAATATGATCGAAATGAAACTTACTTGTACAACTGCTGAGGCTATTGGAAGTTCTAGAGAATATTGCAATATGAGCTTAATTCACGTCAAAAAAGAAATATCATAACAGATCACTTGTTATTATTATAGAGTTATTTTGGTCACTTTTGAAAAATCTATATTTAAGAAGATATATATTTATATAATTTATTGCATAAGTATAACAAACGTACCTATTCCATAGTCTATGAGTGAGCTACTCAATTTTATTTCCTACTTAATGGAAATGACTAAATATTTAGAATTTTTAAATATCATATTCTTATCGAATAGCTTTGCGTGAAGCATACAATGTAAGTTTATAAAAACTGTGTTTATTATCCCAATGAAATGTGTCCTGGAACTGTTTCAACAATCCCGTCAAAATATTAAACCACCAGTCATAAAGACGTTTGCTTATTGTCAATAAAGCTGGTTTAAAGCATTTCTAGGACCAGTGTCTTTCACAACTTTGCACTGGCTAATGAGATTTAATATTACGATTAACGTTTATATAGATAAATTGGTAAAGATTTTGGATTGGTGTAAGCTGGAATTACGTGTTGGCAATTGTTTCGATTGTAAAACGTTTTTATGTAAAACAATATTGACGATTAGATTTCGACGTCATTTTTGTCCCTAGGAATCGACATTAAAGGAGCGGTCATCGCTGTCGTCTTTGGCCCTTTATTAGATTTTTTTTCTAAACACACACATAAAGGTATATCGTTCTAGTCTGTTCTCAAAACAAATCATTGTACTAAATAATTATCCATTTATCATTTGAAAATTATTTTTTTCGAAGTTTTTTTTTAAATTTAAATTTCAATATATTTCGTAACAGTATATACTTACAAATTTACTTCTGTACATAACTTAGAATTATATATATATTAGTATAGTTGTGTTTATTCCAAATTGAGTAAAGTACAAAAAAACGGAACTCATTTTAAACATTTGTATTAATTATTATTAAGTATGTGTACGAATTCTCATAACTTAAGTCTGATTTTGAAGAAGCTAAGTTTTGTCAACGTAGGCAAGTATTTATTCCATAGACTAAGCTTCTGTTTATTTGAATATGGAATCGCGTTTAGTTTTAATTGGTTTAGACTTGCTAAGCTAATCTGCGGTAACGGAATTCAACGAAAACAGACACGGCGTGCATTAATGAAAAGATTAGAAACTAAATTTATTCTGCCTTTCCTAAGTTTATTGCAACAGATATTTCGATATGGGATACAAAGTGCAATTGACGCGTTGCTATCAATGGATATTGTGACACTGTTTTCCGTGTATTTCATAAGTAACTCACAAAACGTAAGAGGTTTTGTGATTTTGCACAGCACAGGTGTGCTGCACTGCAAACGAATCTGACCGGCGCAGGAAGTACCTCTCACATAATATCGAAGTACAATCGTGCAACCGGATTTCATGGAGTTTATCTGGATTGTAAATTTGAAGGAGTGTCAAAAAGGCCGCCATTATTGCAATCCAAGTATCAAAACAAATATGTACATTAAAGGTTTGTTACAATGTTTAAGGACTTAATTGCGTACTTGGTCGTACCTATAATACTCAACTGCTCGTTTGAATCTAACGTAATAAAGCATCCATTTGGGGACCTTGTATTAATCAAGTTATCTGACTTTGAAAACCCTCAACGATATTGTAAATAAAATGCCAATAAATTTACTACAGGAAAAAACATTGTCGTTAATCAAAATCACCAGCTAATAAATATTAAGTGAAAAGGTACATTTATATTAGTCCAATGCGTGTGAGTTGTGAGTCTGTAGACCGATATAT
The DNA here is from genome assembly GCA_017140195.1 of Eumaeus atala. Classification (NCBI taxonomy): domain Eukaryota; kingdom Metazoa; phylum Arthropoda; class Insecta; order Lepidoptera; family Lycaenidae; genus Eumaeus; species Eumaeus atala. Next base: position 449,624 of record JAFELO010000208.1, read on the forward strand.
TATTGTGATACAAATTTTGGCCCAATAATTTTAAATGTAGAAAGTATTGAGTCATCCATTGATAGACTGGTAGACATGTGTTTCTTTCTCCGAGATGTTTATCGATCTAGTTACAAGATAAAGTGGACAATATTTAATGTCATTTCACGTTTATATCAGCATCAGATTTGTTAAGACCGGTCGTGCTTGACCCACTCGTGATTTACAATACTATGAATTCTTGGTTATTTGTACCAAAACATATAATTTATTAATAAAAGAGAGGAATAGTATGAAATAAAAATATAAGGCAGGCTATTATTTTTTTTAATTAAATCTGTTTCTATTATTTATCTTTAACAGTTGTGACCTGCTTTGTTGTTTGTTGTTGTATTATTTATCTTTAACAGTTGTGGCCTGCTTTGTTACCTGCTTTATCATAAAACTTAAACTGATTCAATTATATTCTTCAATTATAAAAATAAAACTGATTTTATTACGGCTTATTTAGCCCGACGTTTCAGAAGCTTTACAGCAACCATGCCCCCGGTCAGCCAAGCAATTGATCCGTATGCTATATTATTAGGTAGTTAACTAACTATGTATCTATACTGTAATCATAATCAGTGAAGCCGGTATAAAGTCTAATCAAAATTATTTAATTACGAATTCAATTTCTTAAAAGTAGGAAGAGCTAAGTATATTTTTTAGTGTTTTATGTAGATCATAAATATATCATATAAAAAAAGGAATTTAAAAAGATCTTTTATTTTATGCCTCCACTTTTCGGCCACACATAATTATCATCTAAAATTTATTTCATATAATATTAATAAACATTTCGCCAAAGTACTAGATACTGTTGCTTTAAATTGCTTGACTTTTTATCATGAGGCAGTCCATCTTCTCATGCACTGCACGGTCTAGTTGGGATTGTAGTCTATTGGGGAGGGATGCATCCTGATGTTACTTAAGATTAGCTAAAGTAACTATTGTTATCTTGGCCGAGGGAACAGGGCCCCTCGTCCCTCCTCTCTTACGAGGGTTCACTCACGGTAGCTGAAATTTGTCTTGTACTATCGTGGGGGCTGGAAGAACTCGAGCTATCAGGACTAGGGGAACCGTCGGCCCCTTCCAGGACGGGCATGTAGAACGACACGCGCGCGGTCGTCGTGGTTAATCTAACCGGTACGGTGATTTGATTTGATAGTCCACCAGTATTGCTGATAATTGAGAAAATTATTAAACCGTGTAAACGCATCTTTAGGCCAAGAATTACACATTCTACATAAGCGTACAAAGTCGCGGGTAACTGATGTGTTTCCTCTACCACCATCAATATAATAATATATCATATTTCTTGTTGGATTTATAGATCAATAATTCATTAGCTTTCGCCTTAATCAAGCCGTGTACTTAATATTCAGGGTTACTTTTAGCACTTACTAATCCGCTAATTGGTGCTTTCTCTTACAGACGCAGATAAAATGTAAACACGATATAATCAACATATTTGATTATTAGCAGGCACGATTAATTGTTTCTAATACCTCCCGTCTTTGTTGCAGCTGTGGTGGTACGCTATCTAACGAAGCGGTACATTGGCGAATATAGTTCAACAGGTGGTGAGTTCTTTTTAAATTTATTTATAATGGAAGTTTACCAGAACTGTCACAAAATTTTCCAAAGTGAAGAAACATGTAGTGCAAGACTGAACATGGCTGGTGAGGTACCTCTCGCTCACATGATACTGTCAAGTTTCGTGCGTGTTTATAAGTATCAGGCGGCCCATGAGCGTCTGTAGTCACCTAATGATTTCAATTGCTCGTTTTCGACCTTATGCCATAAAAAAATATTGAAGACTGCCATGACAGTGGAGTGCTAATACCAAGCAAATGTATCACACATATACATACTGAAAACAGCATTACAATTGGTCAACCCGTTAGGCATGTAAAAGGCCACATTGGAATGTGTCCACCTCTTGAGGGTAACTATAAAACCGATCCTCTACGTCTTTTTCGTTCCGTCGACGCGAGGAAAATGAAAAAGGCTTGGTAATAATTACGTTTACATTCTTTATCTTACGTTTTTAAGCTGCTGGAAATGATACACTGATTCCAGCATCCTAAGTAAAAAAAAGTTATTTTTTTTCCACAAATATATCCCGTCGCGTGTTTTTGGACTGATTCTGTAAGCAAATGTTTAAGATGATAATTGTAACAAGGCACAAAGAGACAAGAAACATACATTTTATTATCTTAGCGTAAGTTTATTTGTGTGAGAAATATATTGTGCATTTTATACCTCAATACATTCGACTTTTCATCTGACATTAAACAAATCGAAGTTATATTGACCCTGCACTCGGCTTATTCGCCTCGTGATTCGGCCGTCACTGATTTTATGACGACTTACCTTATTCCAAAATACGAAGTGATAACATTCCAGGTTTCACTGTTTCTGTTGAAATTTAAGGTACAATGCACCTTGTACGTCACAATATGAATATTGATAACTAGCTGTGCTCCGCGGTTTGGTCCGCATACTTCCAAAGGGAACTGTTTTTTGCTGAACTAGTATTGTTATGCCTTTCCATATCTATTATGTTTCAAATTTCATCCAAATGGGTGATAATGTAAATTAGTATAGTAATTAATTAATATTACAATAGTAATTAACCTTACACCCATCCCACAAATTTTCGAATTTATAATATGAGTATAATTATTTCCGGATGTCACTTATTGTTACGAATCGCGATTAAGATATCTACAATCATGATGACACGCGATGATCTCATGATGAGCTTAGTGACAGACGCCCTGGAAGGTATTTGATACAATTACTTACTTAGTGCGATTAATCTTATGTATCTCCTGGTCACTGAATGTGCGTTGAGTTTTATCGTATCCTAAAAAAATAATTATTGTATTAAAGAAAATTAAGTTTATGTTCGAATTTTAAAGCGAATGTCGACAAATATTTATTACAAGATTATGAATTATACAAATTTAAAACATGGAAACGAGCATATACATTTACATATTCAACACTTCCTTCTATCAACACCAAACAAATGCGCTTAATCAATCATGACTTAAAACCTAAGTAAAGCTCATGCATTGTCGTCTATTATTTGCGTGTAATTTTTTTGCTTAATCAAATTGTTCTTATTAAAAAATTTTAAAATGAGCCAGTCCCTGAACTGTACGGTAAATGACCTTCAGGAATCTTGGCCTGGGAGGTTTATGGGAGGTCTTGCATTTGCACCAATGCGATTGGCGGGCAATGTTGTGCTCTTTACTATAACACCAGGCGGCCTAAACAAAATGATTGAGAAACTGATATTAGAAATGACGAAATACTAAGCTTTGCACGTATCAACTAAAAGCAAACTATTAAATACATTTACAGAGCAATTTCAGATCGGTTCAGAGCAATTTCAGATCGGTTCAGAGCAATTTCAGATCGGTTCAGAGCAATTTGAATTAATTGCGACTTCTGATGATCACCCCAGACGATGGCGCATCTATTGACCGCTCTGTGCTGCTGTATTTACTGTCAGATTTACTCACTGCATCCGTTCTCGATAAAACCATTTCTATATTATGCCAAAGGGCAATGGAAGGAAATAAATAAAGAATAAGTTTCCAGCACAAGACAAGTACAGTTTATAACGCAAAAAGTAAGAAGATAGGAGTGAAAAGAGTGAGTCACTCAGTAAAAAATTAATGAAGTTTAATAGTCACACAATGTTATCCGAGAAAAAAGAAGGAAGAGCGCTATGTCACAGAAAAATTTAATGGCCATAGAAAAAAAAGAAAATGAGAATTCTATTTAGAGAGAGTGGACAGAAAATATACCCTGCCACGTTAGACACGCTTGTTAGATGAATAGATATACAGTGTGAAGATGGATGATTGGAGACAATCATCCATCTTCACACTTCCGTCGGACGAGGGTTCATGTAAACAGGCATTCAATAAAAACTAATAGTGACAGTTAAAATTTTTGGCACCACATTTCATAACAGTGTAACAATAAATCATTATAAATGAATCATCAAATCATCAAAGCGTGAAGGTGAATACATTTGCCACATTTGTCTGTTGGTTATCACTGGCCCTTATCAATTGCCAAGCTTCGGGTGCCAATGTTTTATTTGCAACATTGGCAAGTGGCCTCACCGCCCAAGGCAGGCGGAGGCCGGCGCCACATACACGGCCATTGACACCTTTAAATAGTGATCAAAATATAAAATTTCTCGTACGTTACGTCACCCATTTCTTTTCGCAATATAAAACGGACTCAGTTTCGTAAGAGGCTTAGGGACGCTTGCGAAAAGCTAATCTGTAACGTAAAAAAATGTTATTCTCTATAGCATAGCATGCAAATATGTATGACATAATATATCAGTTCACAATGTGTAATATTTAAATCTGGAGAAGCATTTCATAAGTTGACTCACAAATGTTTATTTTATTTCGCTTTTCATTCATCGTTTCATATTAATTAATAATGATGTGAAGCGCTTATATTTATACATACCTCAGTTAATAGTAGTGAATAGATAAAGGTCGGCCGATAACGTCAAAACAAGAGGCTATTAAAATGCACGCATTTAATAAAGGCCATCCGGATTCACATAAACTGATCAAAACACTATTGTTAACAAGTATAGTTTATGTCATATATTGGTTTAGACGTGCTTATCTCAGAAACTACAAGTCCGATTTCCAAGATTCTTTCGGTGTTAGATAGGCCATTTACCGTGGAAGGTTATAATAATCTATACTTCCTCAGTAATAATAATAATAATTAAAACACTATTTTGGACGAATTACTATGTTACAATATCTTATTAGAACTAGGCACAGGCTCAAAAAGGCGGTCTCACCGCTATAAGCGATTATGATCATAATATATAGAGGTATTAAGAAATTACATATTCCGCATCCCGCAGACCCTATACTTAAAATTACGTTGCATTAGGTATTTTGCATTGGTTTTTGGTGCACGTAACTTACAGGACAGAAAAATCATATGAAAAAAGGAAAAACCGTTTGCCGCGCACTGTCCGGAAGTAGCAGTATGCATTGCGGACGAAACAATCGAAATAGAATTCAGAAATCATACCGACTGCCGACTGCCAACGACTTACGACAGAAGGTTTCATATTTTGTGGTTACACTTTCGTATGCACTTATTTATTACGAACTAGAAACATTTATTATGAAAAGAAATAGAAACATCAGTTTGATTTTTTATGTGATATTTTTTTAGGTCTATGGAACAGGAAGAAATAGCAGCGCATCTGCTTGGTAACAATAATGTAGAGGTATATGAGCGACGGTTCTCGTCACAGGGCATCGATTGATCGTTTGCTCCCTACACTATGAAGTTAGTTTTATATGTTTCTAAGATATGTGTATCACTATAAAATGTTTTATTGACAGACAGACAGACTGGGCAGCAAAGTGAACTTAACGGGTTCGGTTTTTTTCCCAACAAACACGGAAATCTAAAAAATTATTATTATTATTATAATGCTTTTGACTTATTACTACTTTAATTCTAATTGTGTGCTATATTGTTATCCGACTATTGTGGGTGAGAGCTGATTTACCAGTACTCCCACCCGTGGGCCTGTGGGCGATTATTTATGTGATGCCAATTTTACAAAACGTTCTTTTGTTTCAGATTTCCTATACCAGCATCGGGTGGCTTTCGACGGTGCGTCATCTGAAGTGGAAGTTTTAGACACGTGTGGATGTGCGGTGAGTAGAATTGTCTATTATTTTAAGTACTGGCCACGGAGCAGACGTTACACTGTTATGTGGTACTACTGGCCTTACACTGTTATGTGGTACTACTGGCCTTACACTGTTATGTGGTACTACTGGCCTTACACTGTTATGTGGTACTACTGGCCTTACACTGTTATGTGGTACTACTGGCCTTACACTGTTATGTGGTACTACTGGCCTTACACTGTTATGTGGTACTACTGGCTTTACACTGTTATGTGGTACTACTGGCCTTTCCCAGAGAGCATCACTACTCCATGCTTGTCCAAAGCTTCTTTCAGATAGCTCAGATCAAAGTTCTTAAAAATATCACGTCTCTTACCGTGTCAATCGAGTAAAAAAACAAATAGACATTGAATGTATATCTAGCGAGTGAGAAATAGGGATTCGGAGCCTCTTTAACGACTACCGACATCCCCGGAAACGCTCAAAGTACACGAAACGAGACAGCCCCCAATACGTGGCTGTTTTTATTTTAATATGTTTTTTTTTAATTTTTAACCTTACAATTAAGTTAACTCTCCCTTCACGCCGGTGTGGTGTGACAGCTGTTTGTCAGACCCGCTCTATTCTATATCCATGAAGCAGTAACAATACCAAGAACTATTAATACTCACTGTTATTTATAGGTGTGATGTTCTATTTTTATATTTTGTGTGTTGACAGAAACGTGGGTGTTTAGCGGAGCACCTGCGCTGGGGTGACGCGTTCGCCGTGGTGTACTCCGTGTGCGACCGGCGCTCGTTCCTGGCGGCCGCCGAGCTGCTGGCTCTGCTGGAGAGAACCAAGCTGCACGGCTGCACCGCCGTCACCTTGCTGGGGAATAAGAGAGATTTGGAACATGCGAGGTGAGAATAATACGAGAATATAATTCTATACATGTAAAATGTTAATGTTACACCTACGTGTAGTGCCATGCTGAAGTGCACTGGAATTAGACCAAGAGAAAGGGCAATCTAAACCCAAAAGAAGGAAGGCTCTATGTGAAGGGATATCGATGAGTCTTTGTGTGCTCACATGGTCGCAAACGAGTAGTCGTTTGCTACCTTGACACACTAGTGAAGATTGCCTACTGCTTTATTAAGGAATAAGATTCTGAAATAAAAGATCTCGGTCTTCCTCTGCGTTGCTTTTTACCTTCCTTTCGTGGATTACTTTTAAACTAAGCATCGTGCCTTATGAGACGCCCAACCACTTTCCGTCCGTCCGTCCGTATAGCATCAGGTCTGAAACATACCAGTTACAAAGATCTCATAAATGATTAGGTATTATTTAATGTATATGTAGGTTTCAAATGTGCGTATTTGTATTTTAAAACGAATGTGTTATGTTTGTTATCGTTTCTGATTTCAAAATGATCCGGGTCTGGAAAGTCTGTATTTCGAAAAATAGTCCTTGCTTTAAAGTGAAGTTCACTCACTTGTGAACTTGTGAGACATTGCTAACACAGCGATTTACTAGTTAGGCTACTCTGTTTAATTATTTTCATTTTCTATTGTTTTAATATATCTCACAGAAATACTATATTTGATCAACCTTGTGTTAATGTAATCGTATAATAATGACAATGTCGTCCTAGCCGAATATCGGCTACGGCGGCCATCGCTATAGAGACGAGCCATGGTTTTTTATTACAAATTGAATATTCCCAATGACGCGACGCGACTGTGGTTGAACATGCTTACCACGAGGTAGACAAGTAATCGCATAATGGTCTGATGATGATGATGATGCGTCAGGTATATTTAGAATATACACCTGAGATGCAAATGAGAAAAACATTCGCACCAGCCGAGTAAAAATTACGAACATATCACCGAGTCTGATTACGCAGTACCACTTTTACTTTAAATTACACATTAGTGAGCCGGCGGACCAGAATTGTGCGCTGGCGCCGAGCGAATGCCGAGGACTACCCGCATACCACTCTAATTGTATAATGTGTATTACATGCTCGGACGAGAAATTACAGTTTGTTTATTACATAGCCCCAATAACACAAAAATAACCCAACATGGAAATAAAAAACGTAAAACCCGACTGTTTCAAATGTATTAAATGTATTTCCCAAAAACACAAAAACCTAATATAGAGATAAAAACATAAAACCCGACTGCTTAAAACATATTTAATGCATCTCCCAATTTGCATCTCCTTTATTTTTTAACACAGAAATGGCCAAGTATAGAAGTGAAAAACATAAAACAGGACGCTCTGAAATATATTTGACATAATAAGTGGCTGGCACTCGCGTTATTAAGACGAATTTGGGACGCGTCATACGTCTGAAATCTGTCAAGCGGTTCAGGCTACAGTGGCGAACTTAGAAGTATATACAAAGGATGTATACATCTTCGAAAAATGGTAAAAAGTTCTATCGCAATTGGGCTTAATGTTATATTTAAATTTTTCGTCGTGGTGTTTCTTGAAATAAAATAATTCAATACTTTCTCAAACATACATACGCTAACACTTACATAGAGAGGCTTCAGAAAAATAAGGTCTGCTCGATGCAATGATACCACCTGAACTTACATACTGAAACTTTAAAGACACGTGACAGCTATGCGTTTTCCTATATATGCGTTTTCTACGGCCCTATGGAGGGGGGAAGGGAAAAGCATCACCATAGTAGGATTTATGCGTATGTCTTGCGGTATCAGTAGTCTCAAAAATGTTCGGACTGCTCGTTTGCACCACGTCTACAAAACAAATTCGTGCAAAAGAACTAAATTTAGATTTTAATTTATAGAAAGCAATAAATAATTACACGTTTTAATTTACTTTTCCAATGATCCACCAAAACTCGAAAATTTCACGGTGACTTGGCCGTACCTACTCGTCATATTCACCAGTAAAGCAGATTCTATACGATACAAACTAAGAAAGCCTAAACAGGATCCTCTTAATGTGTATCTTTAACCAGCCAATAAATATCGCGGTTTATGCCTGCACTGACGTTCAGATACCGCACGGGCCACAGTATAGATCAGATAAACTGATTCCGACTTGAATCCGTGATAGATGCTATCTCTGCACTTCCATGAAATATGTGATGTGATTACATCTAAAAGTGAAACTTTTCTAGATCTGTCTAGATGTGAGATCACTCTCACTATGCATAAAATGTCACGTGCATATTCGTATTTCAAAAATGATAACTCGTTTCATCTATGTTTATGATTCTATCTGTCTCCATTCCTGAGCATCGCCCCTTGCAACGAAAGCGCATTACAAATCCAAGGGCTTTCAGCGAAGGCTTTTCCGGAAAGCATATACCCGGCTTACCGCAGCTGGTTGATGGTCAAACAATACTTCGTCATCCGAAGTGCTGCCTCCTCTCTACAATTTCTTGGCTATCAGCAAAAATACATTCCTGATGAAGTTGAAAAGATTTTCTGTGAAAAGGGATCTTTTAGCATGTGAATTGCGATAGCACAAAGAAAATACCTTCTTGTGATTTAAGTACGACTTGTGCAATAGGACATGTTTTGTGGATGGAATTTATCCTTATAGTTTACTTATGTCTATAGAAATTATCAGCAACCTATCATAAAGTACCTTTAGATAATTATATATCCCTACCAGAAACACTAATTATTGTTTATTTTTATTAGAGTGGTAAAGACTGAGGAAGGCCAAGAAATGTCCCTCCGCTTTGGGTGTCAGTTCTACGAGGTGTCGGCGGCAGAGTCCAGCGCGGGGGCTGCGCTCGCCTTTCACGCGCTTCTGCGGGAGGCGCGTTCATTGGCACTGCTGCTTCCAGCACCCAGAAGGAAACTAGCCGCCTATTCTGTATCTAAGGTGATTAAAATTGTCTGAAGTTGGAGCCATACAGAGAAGGGATAATTAGATCTGGTGCCGTTTTGATTCAATGCCCCTGGACCCATTAGGTCTCTTGCAAACCACACGAAACGTGACATGTTGCGACGCCAGCATAATGTGTCTGCACTACGTGCTAGTAATAAATAGTTGAGCGCGACATACTTTTTTGGTTATATTGTCACAATGGCCTTACTATAAGAACAGACATATTACCTCTCTGAGGTTAGAATCTGGAATCTTACAAAATGTACCAGAAACGTATGCTACAGGATAGATGAGGAACTGCTCTGAATTTTACTTTTATGTTTAATTCTCCGTATCGCTTATTTTTAGTTCATTTTGAATTTTATCAACAGGTAATCGGGACCATTCTCGGACTGAGCAACAAAAGTGTGAGGAAGAAACGACCATCTCTCAGCATATGAACTATCACAGAGTCGCATCTTGGCCATGTTTACTCCAACGGAGTTTGTTATCTTTCTGCAAATCGTAGAAAGCATGTAGATTGAGGGGTCACTGAGTGACTCACGACGAAGAAGAAATGTATTTTTCTTGTTATTTTGTTGGATCCCTTGTTGATATTGTGGAGCGTCGCTCCGATATTTTATTGTACATAGGCTAGATAATAGACTGACAGACGGTGAATAACGTGCCTTACTGTGGTTATACTTTTAAAATCTTTTAATCAAAAGGTAGATAAAATCAAATGAAACTGATTGAGAATGAGCTTTACACTTAAAATGATTGTTATACCTACATTCTAAGATCCGATGATACTGATAAAGAATGAGCTTAACACTTAAAAGTAATAAATACATTTCATTTAAATCTAGGTTAAAATCAGATAAAACTGATAAATAATGAGCTCAGATTCTGATATGGCTCTGCTCTTAATCGCAATTATATAGCGAGTGAGGAACGATCCATGTTTTTCAGACTGCAAACCTCATTGAGGAATAAATCTCGTTTCTTTGAAATAAACCAAGAAGATTAGATAATATTCGACTTATTAACTATATATAGTGACTTGTTATGTTACAATTTAAGAATAAATGTCGCGAGTCTATTTACAAAGCCGGACGAAATCTTCAAATGCTTTTATTTTAAAGCGCTAGTAAGTTATTGTTATGAGTGAATAAATTAAATAAATATTCATATTTTCATCGTAATGAACAACATGTTAACATCGTAATGAAAAACATCACTTCTAAAGCTGTGGACGAGATGTAATATGTACAACTTGATAGATATACATATACTGATTAGTGTCTATATTGTTAAGGTTTTGTATTTAAAGTATATTATAAAATAAAATATAAGTAAAACCTATAGATTCAGTCCGTTTGCTTGTTACCACTGTAATATACCTTACCATTTATAAATTTGAACTTATTTTAGATTTATTTAAGTGTTATTTTGAGCAACTGAATTATTAAATTCTCAATTGTGATACATATGCTTTCCTTTTCCTTTGATGTAGCCTATAAAATAACTGTAAAAATTGTTTTTTTTTTCAATCGAACAATTATGTATAATACGAGCACAAGAACTGGCAAATAGGATTCACACCAACTAGTTTATTTGTTCATGTATACATATACTAATAATATAAAGCTGCAGAGTTTGTTTGGCCTTGTTAATCTCAGGAACCACTTGCCCGAATTCAAAAAATCATATTTTGTTGAATAATCAGTTTGTCGCGTAATGCTATATATCATAATGCCACGACTAGTAGGTCCGGACTTAAACGGGTGAAACCATGAGGCGATGCTAGTATAAAATAAATTGTGTACGATGCGAATACTGAATAATTTAGGAAAATGCAGTAAGAGGTAGTGCCATGCTGCATAGGAGAAGGTAGTGTCATGCGTGGTGCATGACACTACATTCTCCTATGCAAGTAAATTGGGCCGGCACGACCGGGGAGGTACCTTTCGCTCATTTGATACCGCCGTAAAGTAACACCTTACACAGTAGGTGTTACGCTTCGTGGGGTTTGTGAGTAGCCGGTGGCCCATTGGGGGAGGTGAAAAGGAGGGCAACGCATCTACATAATTATGTTGATGTTCATGGGCGTCGTTGAAAGGCTCCAATTGTCTTGTCCCTATACTATAAAAAATGACAGTTGGCATGTGTAGTACATTTAATACCAAACTTCTAGTGGAACTTAGCTTTTTATTGTAAACTAGTGTTGTACCCACCTCTTATAAATCATAAGTAGTAGACATAAGACTGTTTTCTTGTAAGAAAGTAAAAATACTTGAGCAATGTTCGTTTCGTCGTTATGTTGAAAGAGCCGATTAAATGTTTTCTTTTTCATGTTGAAGTCTATTATTTATATCCACCAAGAAATTAATTCCTAAATTAGTTAAAATTAAGATATTTTTAACATCTGAACTTTAAATAATTTAAAAATTAAGTAATGGATGATAGTAATACTTTAAGGTATTTTAGTGAATATGACATGTTTTGTTTTTACAAAAGCCTGTCGGCTCCGCCATGCAACGTTGTAGACGAATTAGGACGGCGTGAACGAGAAAATTCCTCTCACTGCCACGATACTGACGTAAAGTGATAACTCCGATGTCGCGTTTCGTGCAGCCTGTCAGTTGCCGGTCCCCATTGGAGGGCCAGTGGGCTAGGGCAGGAGGGCGATATGCGTTAGTAGTCATCAAGAGACTTCGACTGCTCCTTTGCCCCTCTTATAATAATGTCGTCCGAATTACGGCCATCTCGATAAGTACTAGCAAACTGCGCAGGGCATGTTACGGTGCACAAGTGTGGGCGCAGCCAGAAGTGCACTCCCTAATCCCTCGTTCTCCCCTTAGAAGTTAAAAATCCCTATAACAATTTAGTTCGACACGGGAATCAAACCCAGGACCTCCCGACTGTGGTTGAACATACTACTAGACTTCTTATACGTTACACTGTAGCTTATTAAGTGTGACCTCACTTAGTTTTGCTCGCGATATCTGGCGTCACTTAACTTGCACTTGTGAATGATTTGGATTTGATATGTAAATCTATGCCATTGTTACTGAGTCACACAGGTGTGGTGACACATCTGCATAACATATCGTACGGGCTAGTCACAAAGTAGGAAGGAAGTGTATAAGGAAGAGGTAGTGCCATGCTGCATAGGAGGAGGTAGTTCCATGCATGGTGCATGACAATACACCATCCTATGTAACGGAATTGGTCTGGCACGACCGGGGAGGCCCCTCTCGCTCACTTCATACCGGCGTAAAGTGACGACGTCGCTATAGGGTTTCGTGCGGTTTCTGAGTAGCCGGTGGCCCATCGGGGAGGATGATAGGAGGGCATGTTATCTGCGTAACAATCATTCCAATGTTCATGGGCGTCGGTAGTCATCAAAAGTCCCCGATTGCTCGTTTGTCCTCTTATGATATAAAAAAAGCGGCTCGTAATAATGGTGACATGCTGTATTGCAGCGAAATTGGCCCAGCACGACCGGGCACGTACCTCTCGCACACACGATACATCCGTAAAGTGACATATTCACTGTCGCGTTGTCAACAAAATGAAATTCCTCAGGGCAACTCTCAATAGCGAGGCGACGCGCGACGTTTACGTACAGATTAATCTTGTTAGGCAGAGAACAATATTCATGTTAGTAGGAGGTAGTGCCATGCTGCTTTGCTAGTAAGAGGTAGTGTCATGCTGCTTTGGGGACTTTAGGGACATACCTCTCACTCACATGATACCTCCGTAAAGTAACATATTCACTATCGTGTTTCGTGCGGTTTGTGAGCAGCCGGTGGCGCATTGGCGGGAAGAGCAGGCTAAGGAGGACAACGCATTTTCATAACTACTATGCGAATGTTTATGGGCGTCGGTAGTTATCAAAAGTCTCCGACCGTCCTCCTATAACATAAAAAACTACTCTCTTATAAATCACCACATCCTCTGCTGACTTCAGATAGGGCAGTTCTGTCATAAACATTATACAATTCGCATTAACTCATAATTAATATCCCATTAGAAGTGATTAATGTAGCCCCGGTACTATGGAGTCCATAAGTAATATCATTCGCATCTGGTACGATCCGATAAGTCAAGTGTACTTTTGACCCAACTCGACTGAGCGTCGGGTTCCCTACGGTCTCGAGCACTGTATGAATCTCAATAATTAAAATTGCAAGTGTTATGATAATAATACGCCTTACCACGGATGCTGTGGACCTGAATTGGATGTAGAGGTACCTCTCATTTACATATCGCTGCCTAGTGACTTGTTCTGCCGAGTCTCGTTTTGTGAGGTCGGTAGGAGGGGGACGGGGGGACCTCAGTACGTGGCAACTGATAAATGACGATGAAAAGGTGAGGTGTATACGTACAGCCAAAAGCTATACCCAATTAATTAGCTCGTAAAGCAGTAGCAGACCGCGTTGGATGACAAAATTGTGCCTCGCACAAGACGAAAACAGGTTTCTTTTGAAGTCATACTCCTTTTGGCTCCTGGGGAATAGTTATGAGAGTATTTTTTTGCATTGCGCGCGCACACCGAAACCGTTACCCGGATGTTAGCTATAGACTTTAGTTTTCCAAGAAAAAAGTTATCGTAATCATATCATGCGGTATAATAAAGCTTTCGATGTATTATTATTATTTTTTTCTATTGCTAGTGTCGTTTTTTCATCAAAAGTAGAATAAAGAATGATATTCTTTTATCTTGTTACGCCAAAGAAGTATAACTTCTAACGCATGTACACATTTTTATGTACACACATATTTTTAATTTTTAAATATTATAGGGAGGCAAACGGGGAGAGACATTCATAACAATCGACGCCCATAAACATCCGGATATTAGTAATGCAAATGCGTTGTCTTCCTTTCTTTCTCCCTTCCAGTGGGCCAAAATTAATCAAGAACAAACTATATTTAAGGCATGTGATATAAAATACGACTCTTGCGCACCTTTCACTTCAAAATCACATTCGTTCTTAATGAGAAACTTTGAGCTGCCATACACTTTATAATTTCCTTTTAATTTAAATACCCGATTATGATGCACGCCTACCTCAACACTACCACACCCTACCCATTAGGAGAGTTACTACTTTCGATTTCTATGATCAATAAATGAAACCTCTTGATCACACACACATCTAGGTTAATTATCTCGACACTAAAAACTGGGTTAAACCGCGATATCTTTAAATCAGGATTACAAAATTCAATATATTTAATGTCATTACAGTTTTGTTGTGGACTTATCCGTTCTAGTCTCCGGATTGATGGCGAGCCACCCACTAGATTTCAACGTTAGGGATTTAAATTACCCAGCATTCATTTCACGTCGAGCTCGCATCAATGTAGGTTGCGCGGTTACAAATGCGTCCCTTTTCACTACTTGTCAGGGATAGACGTGAAAGAACGAGCCGGTAATTACAACCCACATGTCCGTCGAACCAAAGACGTGTGGAGACGAGAAGAGACATGGACAAACAGTATGAGACCGGTTTGTAAGAGGTCGTGTTTCGTGCTGTTTAAAAGTTTACGCTGGCCTGATAGAGGGGAGGAAGCTAGGAGAGCAACACGTCTTCATAACAATCCTGGAAGTCCATGAATAACGGTAGGAACTGTGGAAAATATTCCGACTGCTCTTTAGACTATTTATACTATAGAAATGGTCTAGAACTAAATGAAAACTATCTACATTTTTGTTGGCAATTTATTACCAAACATCTCCAATATCCAATCAAACGTTATTTTTGCCACAACTTAAACTTTGTAATATATAGATAATTTAGAGAAGTGAATATATAAAGAAACATTGTACGAAAACCATATGTGCAAATAATTAGTGAATAAAAGTGACTTTCCAATCACAAAACACGTTCGCGATGAAATACTCACTTAAAGATGCAACTTGAAAAAAAAATTGTTAAAAATTAATTGGCTTAGCCGCAAATGACCTGCCAATTGAATTAAACGAATTTATATTAGAGTCGTTATTGATGTTTGTGGTTGACACATCCAGATTCCAGTCTTCGTACATCCATGTAATAATATTAAGATTTATATTCTTCTTGAATAATTTATTTTGCACGGAAACTTGTGTCGAGTATCCTTTGTATATTGTTAAGCTAACGATATATGGAGATGTTATTGTTTACAGATAGTGCTCCGGACGTTGTCTAGTCTGCAGGCTATAGATATATACAGTGAGTATACTAATGAGCCGAGAGATTTTAGATATTGAATTCTTTTTAACGAAGAAACTGAATACTGCATGAAGTATGTTTCTGATTACTCTCCAGCTTGGAGCAACATTTTGGTGACCATAAATTCCTATATATTTTTAAAACGTTTCTAGATCTAACAATGAAACATGCGTTAAAAGTTCACTGCATCAGAAAAAAAATCACTTCCCAAAACAGTTGATAGTAACTCCCTAAAAATTTGGTGTTTATAGCCGGTAGTTGGCCCTTACTAGGGTCGGAAGTTGGCACACCCCACCGGAACCCACCCAGGTCGCTGAGAGCTCATAAACGAGTATCCCACGTAAAAAAGAAAGAAAAGACTTTACGTATTTTTAAATATGTTAAATCTAATGCAACTAACCCTAAAAGGTACTTGCATTATCATGTATCATATCCGCTAAAATAAATGGTTTCTATTACTTAAGCTCAAACCAATCCATTACTTAATGGTAATACAAACTATATGCATTTAAATAGTCCAAATAGCGCTTCCGTACAACACGTAGTCCATCTGTAGCTAGCTGTAGTCTAGTCTCTGCACATACTATAATGTGCGGAGTAATCAAATATATCTTATCTTGACTTCGGCTGGTTAACCTAACGGATATACAAAACGTAATCCAAAATTCAAACATCCACCGCCGCCGGCCTCAAGTTATTTAAAACATCATTCATCATATAGTTATTGTTATATTTAAGTAATTGGTCGGCGTGGAAATATATTTCCTCAAATTAGCGCCCGCGGGCATCGCCTATAGTAAAATATATCACCGACGCTATCCACGTCTGCTCAGTTATACTCTCATTGCATGAATTTTAAATTCGTATATAATTTCGTATCTTTTTTATGTAAAACTTCTATGAATAAATGGATGTGGTGTTGTTCTTGTAATCTTGATTAGGCAAAGAAATAACGCTAATGTCAATACTAAATATAGGTATCATCATCATCTCGTTATTAGTCCTTATAGGTGCACTGCTGGGCGACCGACCTCCTGCTACGGTAGCTATGTACCGCGTTATTTTTAAAACTGCAGCATGATCTTAGGAATATGTAGCTAACATTGTAGATAACAAGTTATGTATGTTACGATTTTATCTTGTCTTAAAACGATACAATACTTTAAATATTTTTAAAGTTTTTATTGTACTATCGTGGCAATTGTAACGCTATGTACAAGGGCGCAGGCGCTTCCTCGTTTTCAACCGTCGCTCTATCCAAAGTGCGTAGAGTTCATAATATTCAAGCCGACCATTAAATTGATATTTTCATATAAAAATTAACAAATTTCTAAGAGCTTACTAGTATTTCAAAAATAGCCTTCTCTACAGACGTGCTTATTTAATATCAAAGTTGTTACAGGCAGTATATTTCTGAATAGCATATATTCAATTATAATAATTACCCAAAAACATTTTGTAGCAAGCGATCAGGAATGGGAAGAAAATAATTTAGTTAACCTTGTCTGCAATATAAATGACTACTTCTTAGCTAAATCTGGTGCCCGTTGTCAACTAAATGAAATACCTCAGGGCAACTCTTGATAGCGAGATGATCCGCGACGTTTACGTGCAAGTTAATCTTGTTAGGTAGCGAGCAATGTTAATGTCACACCACTGCATTGCTGCACCGCTGCACAGCTGCACCGCTGCGCCGCTGCACACCTGCACCGCTACAACTGCACACCGCACTCAGGTACTGGGACGACGCCGAGACACTCTTCTTGTACACTAGTGCAGCTTGTAATCGTCATCAGTGGTATGACATCCGCTACATGTATATTGTCGGTTAATATGTAAGAAGTAGGGGTTGCAAATTATTTCAAAAGGAAAAAAACAAATCCCTTGTAGAATCACTTTTGTTCCCCTATCTGTACGTCTGTCCGTTCATATACTTTAAAAATAAAAATCCTAGTGGATTGAGCTGAATGTTGTGCCACGGCACAGAAAAAAATATAATTAATGTTAACACTTTCAAAAAAAACCGTTTATGCCTATAATTACTTATTACGTGATCAGTCTACTGCTACAAGACATTATTTCCCGTCCACATCAGATTTGGTAAGAAAAAGGAAATTATTGGTACTTCTAAGTAAGGAATAAATCTAAAGTTCATTGATTATAATTGTCACAAGAAAAACTGTTAAATACAAAACTTATTTCTTACAAAATCGAAAATCAGTTTGGTAACTCACGTAGGTTGTTCATTAATTAATTGTCACAAGAAAAACTTTTAAATACAAACTTATTTCTTACAAAATCGCAAATAAGTTTGGTAACTCGTACCTCCGGTTAGTAAGAAACTTCACGTCGTCATCGTGAGTTCTCTATCAGATCTCCAGTGTCTCGATAATGAAACGCCTCGAGAGCCAGAAGTTGCGCTGACATACGAAACGATTAAAATGAAAGCGTCGTAACATTTACAAGTAGGGTATTTTTGTGTCAGGATATTTACACTTACAGACTACCTTTCCGAGGTCTTATGTGTGAAATTCTCGTGACACAACCTTATTCCCCCTTAAACGGCTTTACCGATCTTTACCAAATTTTATATGCATATTCAGTATGTCTAAGAAACGGCTACTAATTATTTTTTATAACCCTAAGTGATAATATCTGGAAATAATTTATATGAAGAAACATCGTTTGCCGGGTCAGCCAGTAGATATATTGATCTTGTACGAGGTCATGCAACCAAATTGAGCTGGCACGAAAGAGGCGGTACTCGTTTGTCCCTCTATAATATAGGAAACAGAAATTGTTCTATTTCCTATATTATAGAGGGATATTATTGGATACATCGTTTACAACGAGAAATAATAATTCTTTAAGCTATTTTATAAACACTACAATATGTAAATTATTTAATAAAGTAATATATAAATAATTTGTATTAACGTTTATAAATATTTTTATACTATATTTGCGATAAGTCTTTTATTGATACAAAAATACGCATAATTCACAAAGACCGGATTAAATATTATTACTTTGACAAAAATCTTCAATAGTATTATTGTTACACACTGGTATAAATTTCACAAGGGCCTGTTTCTTTACAAGCCGAAGGACCCGAGGTTCAAGGCAGCGTCTGAGCGGACGCGCCTCGCCTCCGAACCGATACTACCGTTGACGTCTCCGAAAAGCAAGCGATACGTCGACGTAGCAGCCGCTGATGCGAACCAACATGCGACCGCGGCACGATCATTTGCCGCCGCCGCAGCACATAAGCCTATGGATATAGACTCGACAACAGTTTCGTCCCGTCTCACTTTAGCGAATGAGAGCGAGACAGAAGATATTGCCGTCGCAGCCCCGCAACCGCCTTCTTCTGAACAGACTGTCAAGACACCGCGATACCCGCCGCTGGTCGTCGAACGCCTGCCGAACTAGGTGAAGCATTTCGCAGAACTGTGGCGACTCATCGGAAAAGCGCCCTATGCACGCCCTGTGGGGTGAGGAGTCAGATTTCTGCCAAGCGACGAAGACGAGCACCGCACGATCCTGGTACCTGTATGACCTCGAGTGTACTGAAGGAGTCGCCTGGCACTCATACTCGATACCCAGTGAGAAACTGGTGAAGGTGGCCATACGGGGCCTCCTCGAAAACACAAATCCGTAGGAGATCACAGTGGAGCTGGAAAGGCTAGGTTTCGAGCCGGAGTAAGCCCGCCAGATTTGCGCCAGACAAGGCCGGCCGGAGTGTGGCGCACCAGAAACACCATCCCGGGGCTATACGAAATTACAGAGTTCCAGAACATCTCGGGATCGGTGCAGAGGAGGACACGCCGCCCGAGGAGCGAGCCGGGCTACCTGCGCCAATTGCTTTGGGAACTACCCGGCAAGCAGTCGTTCGAGACTGGTGTACGTGCGCGAGGCGAAGAACCGCCGAGCGGGAATAGTCGCGTTCTCACGCGCTGCCCGCCGCCCCTCTGCGCCGGCGCCGGTACCGACGCCACACGTCGAGCTCCCGCCCCCAACAGCACAAACGCTGATTGCGCCCGCCAACAATATTCCCGGACAATAGGACCTGTAATGCGGAGACGTCGACGGTAGTGTCGGTTCGGAGGCGAGGCGCGCCCGCTTGGACGCTGCCTTAAGCATCGGGTCCTTCGGCTTGTAACAGCGTGGCGTCGCTGCATGGCACTCGCGGGTCGCTGTTCTTCCCTGGGGGGACCGGACTGGGGTCCCTGCTGTTCTCTGGAGTGTCGCAGTGAATGGACGACAAAGTTGAGTTGCCCGCGGACGAGGACTGAGAAAACCCGCCCTGTCGAACGAGGTTGACTAGGTTCGGTACCTTCGTATTCATTTCTTCTCGATTAGCTCGGAAAATCTGGACGTCCTTTGCGCGAGCTGCGTGCTCTGCGGACGTGCTGGCTGAGGAAGGTCCGCGGAACGGAGCTGGCTCGGCCTCGCTGGCAGGCGACGCCGGACTGCATCCAGCTGGAGGGATCACCTCCTGCCGCGACGATGCCGGCAGCGCACCAACGCGAGGCATGCTCGACCCTGGCTTCTCGGAACTCTGGCTGCTGGGTAGTGTTCTGGTGGTGGCCCCTGAGGTCGTCGACGCGCGACATTGTGATGCCGAACTCGAGCGCATTGATTTCTTCTCCGGGGCGGCTCTGCGTGAGCCATCTATGATGACGGCACGCGGACTTCACAGGACGATACGAAGAATCACATATAACACAGGTGAACTGGGCGTGGGCAATCTCCACGTGACCACTCAGCGACTGCACAGGCTTGCGTGATCGCCGCGATGCAGATGGCGGTGCCTACAACACCGGGTGGTAATTGCCGCTAGATAGTACTAACTTCACGGCAATTGTGACTTTAAAGCGTAGGGGTAGCCTGGAGCGGTGGTCGTCACGAGCATTCTGGAGATACGTCCGCACGCGACGAAGGTTGGGCCAATCCTCTATTATTACACGTTGTTTTTTGATGTTTATAATGGAAACATCATTATAAAAGTCAAATCAGCGACTCAGCAACGTCACAGGAAATAGGGACATTACAAAAGGATGAAGCATCCTGACTCACCGTCTACATTCTCATTCAAGTTGGAATTTGAGATTTTTAGCCAGACGCACATTTGAGAGCGCTTTTTTTTATTATAGCCCTGAAGTGTCATTAACGATCTGATATATTAAAGTAAGCTTTTTGGGTGTTTGGTATTAAGGCAGAATTGTATTTATAGTTTTACTTATATGTAAGTTCCTAAAAAGTGGATTTTATTGAAGACTAATCATAACTAATAGTAAAAATATATAACGAACCAGTCGCGCGACACGGTTCATTTCAGGATAAAAATTGCTTTTTATATTATTCCAGATTGTAACCTAATGCCTGTGCATATTTTTTATATATTGCATATTTCATCCATATCCGTTTAGTAGTTTTGAGGGATAGGACAACAAACATACACAATTAACTATTATTATAACAAATAGTAAAGTAATAAATACAGTTAACGATTCAGCGAGGACATCCGTAAAGTAGTAAGAAATATAATGTTCAAAACGGGACATAACGGAACATATTGTATGAATGTCTGAGGTGTTTTTTTTAATAGAACAGGGGGCAAACGAGACGTCAGAGCCTTTTTACGACTACCGATGCCCATGGACATTCACATAATTACTATGCCGATGCGTTGCCCTCCAATATCACCCCCCTCCCATCCCAATAGGCCACCGACTACTCACAAACCGCACGAAACGGGACACTGAAGCGGTCACTTTATGGCGGTATAATGTTCATTAAGAGACATAACGGGGCACACTGTATGGAGGCCAGAGGGCTTATAATCACGTATATCTTCAATCTTTCCTTTGCCTGTCGTGGGCTGATTGCTGAAAATTACATCACATGATGAAAACTAATTCTGACGAAGAAGATGTGCTCGATGATCAAACGGCCTAGGTCAAGCTAGGTGGTGCGGATCGGAAATTTACGCTCTAAGATTAATTGTGTTAGATTTCAATTCTGATCAATCAGATCAGTCTTTTGAAAAAAAATAAAAATTTCTTTATATCGTTTATGTTATTACAAATTTATATTTATTTTGAGTTACAAAAAAGGTAAAGAGTAAACGCGCAGTCGCAGCCTTTCGATGAATGCCGACGCCCATAGACGTCCAAATAATTGTTATGCAGAATTGTTACCTCTCGGTTACTTCTCTTCCCTTCAAAAAAAACAGAGACAGAGCATATTTGTCACCCTAGTTCCTCCCGCATACGTGACACCACTATCACGTATGCGAGAGGAATCATCCCAGTCCTGTCGCCCCGATTTAACTGCAATGCAGTATGACGCTCTCTCATACTAAGGGTTTTCAAGGTTTGCAAGCAACCGCGACAAAAGTTTAAATAAAACACAAATGTGGGGCTCGATGAAATAAAGAAACCACCAACTTATCACAACTGGATTCATATGCAACAGAAATGCCTGTAAACTAAATTTACCCGTTAATTATGTTATTTGGAAGTAACAATTTCAAAACTCACATCAATTCCCGTCACTCGTCCATTATAATTTGTTTCCATTAATCACGGTTAGAATTGGAACACATTTGCCAAGAGAAGGTTAAAACAACACACGAACGTCGATTGTTACACGATTGAATGCGATAACATGTTTATCTCTTCTCTAAATAATATAAAACAAACTCTCTTTCCGCGTCTGACCTCTTTATTCCTGTTTCTTCATTACTCCAATGTTCATCAAAATCAACATATATTATTTAACCGTTTCTAGATGAAAAGGTGTTGCTCCACCTTGAGCTTGTAGAGGGAAGTTCTTATTACAGTGTGACCACAGCGAGGGGCGGGACGCACCACATGGTAATACTTCGGACCACTACTGGGGTTGCTCGTGTCGTAAGACGAATCCGGCGGTGGATGGAGAATATCGATGTGGTGCTCCACAAATCCGAGATTTTTTGCTTCCATGGGCCTGAAAGTGGGTCACCTGAGTAACAAAGCCTCGTTGTGGGGGTCACTCTTGAGAAGAAATATCTTGGGCTCGTGCTAGATAACCGTTAGACCTTTGTATTTCGTATACGCAGCTTGGCCCCGAAACTAAAAGGCGTGGCCGGTGCTTTGACACTATTGCTGTCAAGCTCATGTGGCACTGACGCCTCCTGCAGGAGACTACGTCGGTATCGTAACTATACGGGGCACCGATGTGGGCGAAGTAGAACCAAAAACTTAGATTGGAAAACCTCAGGTTACTGCGACAAATCCAGTAACTATGGTAATTTAGGTCATGAGGTGATACCATACGGCCTCCCCTGAGAGTTTTGATCTGAGCCTTATGATGACTACCGATGCTCGATAATTATGCTCATGTATTTGGCCAACGCTTCCGTTCCCACCAATAGGTTAACGAAAATTCACGAATCACACGAAACTCTGTAGCATAGCTGTCTTTGCGGCGCTTCTGAATGTAAAGGCCAAGACACGACATTTTTGTAAAATTTGCAAATTTGTGAATTTATTGTTGATAGTAATCTAAATTTGTAAATTTATTGTTGATAGTAATCTAAATTTGTAAATTTATTGTTGATAGTAATCTAGATTTGTGAATTTATTGTTGATAGTAATCTAAATTTCTCTGACTGCTTCTTTTTTGCTAATTTCATTGTAAAACGTCCATTTTCTGTTTGTAAACTTAATTGCATTAATGTATCTGTTATTTAAGATTTTTTATATTTCGATCAGAAATTTAAGAAAGTAGATTGATTTCTCTTACAAAGTCTACCAATTCTCATCGTTTAGAAACTCAGGAAATTGTAACAATAAAATTTAAAGCTACACACAAAGTAACAGATAATGAATTCCTTTATTAATTGTAGACATCTGTGGTTAACAGGGCTGTCTCATAATTTGAGATAGATAGCTTGGTATATACCTAAGCCTGCGATATTAGAAAATAAAAAATAATTATTGGTTGGAGAAAAGCTACTGGGCAGGGATTTACTTGTATTTAGAGCGAACCCAATATTTACTTGAAATTTTCTCCTTAATAAAGTTTTAAGTCCAGTGACTTATGAAAAAAATGTGAGTAACTAAATCTTGTTAAAAGGTAACGTGTAAAATGGAGCGTTAGAACAGCGTAATTATGTGCCACCGTTGCATCGCTTACTCTTCTTACGCACCTTAGACTTCAGAATTATGTTCGTTCGAAAAAAATCCAGTCGCGTGTCAGAGCTGACACTGTATTTTGGTTGTCTCTCTATCCAGCAAGTTAATAAAAATATGTTCTTCTTTCATCAATCCAATATTCTTTATTTGCAATCCAGAACATAAATTATACCAAAAATAGATTTCGAAACAAAATACGTCTATTACATTAAATCGAACTATCCCATTTTGCTCCTAAGGAAATGTAGTTTTATTTAGCCTCCGTCTTATGGGAAGCTTTCCATATTCATTATTCTATTAAGCAGTACCGGTATCGGAGATAAACATCGATAGGGCGAGACACTTGTATAAAAATAAAAAGTCACTATAAATATATGTTTTAAGAAAAATAAAAAACAAGCTGATAGGCGTATGCAGACTAATCATATGACAACCCTAGATGAAATCGGCTATAGAAAACTGAAGACATAAAACAGTAAAGATTTTATTGAAGCATCAACAGAAGGTGTTAAGCCGTATTTTATTAAACGTGGAATGAGTCACCGAACGCCTGTGGCGAAATGCAGTCATTTATTTCTAGACTAGGCCAGGCTTGACTCCACCTACAGTAAATAACATAATGTCGGCCGTTGCGATATACACTGACAGAATTATAATAACTATCACTTCGAATAAGTGGAACAATTTTTATTGCATAGGGTATGCAAGCAATTGGCAGTCCAATGAGAAGTGCTGCTGATAGTCATCAAACGAACGATCAGTGTTAGTTTAGTAGTTTCGTAAGAGGTAGTGCCTTGCTGCATTGCAGCCGGATTGGGCCGACATGACCGGCGAGGTACAGTCTCGCTCATAACACCACCGTAAAATGAAGTGCGGTTTTTGAGTAGCCGGTGGTCCGGAAGAAGGACAACGCATCTGCATGACAACAACACGGATGTGTATGGGCGTCGGTAGTCGTCAAAAGGCACTTGCTGATGTGTTGCCCTCCTTCCCTCCTTCTCTCCATTGGTCCCAGGATAATTACGACGACCGGCAGGCGCAGTGGTAACATAGTGCATATAAGCCGTGCATGTTGCGCCATCGCGGGTTCGAATCCCGCACAGGTCATGGATAATGGTCTATATATTGTGTGTTGATAAAAATCTTAAATATATTAAATTATTTCATTCCTTAAATTTATGTGAAAAATATTAAATATATTTCCACAACACAAGTCCTTTTGGTACTAAGTACAGGCTAGGCTAACGTGCTGAAATAAGTCCACATATATGACATTATTATTATTATTGTCAGTAACTCCTCCCTTTCCTTAAGCCCTCGGCTATATAGCGCGAAAATGTCGTTATACTGTCAAGATTCGACGCGACAGTGTAGCTATCGCTTCACGACAGCAATGTGTGAGCAATAGGTTCCGCATACGGTCGAACCTCCCCTTGCAATAACACTACTTAATGAAGCTAAAGGATAAATCCGATTATTTATCCTCGTGATAAGTTTTTTGCCATCATTAGTGATTGTACAATATTACGTGACTAGCCCTCCGTAGCTCATACATACGTAAGAAGAACCCTGTATAAGCTACTGTATCCCATTATCGTCTCGTTACATGAGCGATTTCATTAGATAAGGCTTATCACGCATCTCAAGTGTGGTGAGAATGGTCTAATGTAATTTGTTAGTTGTAGTAGGAAGTCATTAATAGTGTGTGTTATTTGTCATGCTCCGTCGCAGGTGACTGGCGCTGGTTTCCCGGAACGTCTGGGCCTACACAGCGTCCGTATACGCTGATAAGCGATAGCGATTTTGTGACTGCAATTTTGAATAAAGATAATAAGATGCATTCTATATACCTTCATTAAATCTAAATTGGAAGTCGCTAGTAAGTTCGTCAAGATTCATATTGAAAAACTTTAAAACACTGTAACAATATATGCTTAAACTATCTCAACTCTTTCTCGTATTTTTAAGTGAGGATTCTTTATAGACGTGGGACGAGTGTTATGTATTTTCTGTTACGAAAAATCGTTAAGGGGGTAGATAACACAACGGCGGCAAGTTCCTTGATCATGTACGTTGTTTATAACTCCGTTCACTTGGCCATTGAAGTATTACCCATGTTATGTGCACTGGCACAGAAATGTTTTTGATTTGATGGGTTTTCTCAGTCCTTAACAATAACTTGTATATATTTTTTTATGAATGTAAGGAAGTTTATATAATTATATAAAATTTTTACACATCATTAATTTTGCAATAGCTTAATTAATTTTATAGATATTACGCCTGATGTAAATGGATATTATTGCACTATGAGTACAGCGCTTTTGTTACTCTCAGTATATTTAATGTACTGACAAACAAATTTTACATTCTCATATAATCTGCTCCTTTGAGTTACTGGATAGGCTGTCGTGTCGCCAAGATGAATGGAAAAGAAAGTAGGTAAGTGCTCAAAATTATATAAGCCATGTTTGGGGAAGTTTTAGCTAAATAATAATAAGAATAATTAAGAAAATATCAAGCTCAATGCTATTAATTTTCCATCGTATTTTAAAATTGGGTTTGAATTATTACTGACTTCTACACGTGGATGTATTGCCAGCTTATGTTATTATGAAATATGAAATTGAATTTCTGAAAATACCATATGCCTTACAGTGTAGCCGATCCTTCTCGGTTCTACATAGGATGGCAACAGATCTTTAATTTGATATGTCAACAGAAGCTGCTTATCCTCCTAAACAAGTTTCGTTGATTGTCAATTTGCGTCTATTTTATATTTTTTATAGTTTGGTTATTCCCTGATGGTTCTACAATAGATCCATTCTTCCAATCAAATTATAACCTATATTTTGCCCGGGATTATTAGGTATACAACAAAAAAGTTTCATTCAAATCCATCCATTAGCTCCAGAGACTAGCCTTTACAAACAGACAAGCATAAAGACATCTTCCTTTCTTCAAATTTTATTTCTACTAATGTTTCTTTGTCAGCTCAAATTTTTGTTTCTTGAATGTACAGACATTCTTTTTAATGTACTTAGTTTAGCCATGAATACTGTTACAGTAAAAAAAATACATTTGAATTTGGAATCTGTCACTTTTATACGATTGTTTATTGTGATTTAATATTTTGGCGCCAATAGAGTATTTTGCAATATACAATATTTTGCGACATTAAGATAGAGTGGGGCGATGAAGACAACACAATCACTGTGATTGCATTACACGAAGTAGGTATATAAAATGGAATCTTTAAGTCTCCGTACACTTAGTATTAGTCAAATGTTTGTGTACCGGGATATCGATAGGCGCAGTGAGACTTCCGCCATTTGTTACAGAGAAATATCTGGCCGTCTACGTAGTGTTCCTACGGAAAAGGTAGTCAAAACAGTAATATAAAAAAATTGAAGAAATCGTGTCCCAAAGCAAAAGATTTTATCTAGGGAAATGGAGATAGCACCTAGAAACACGTCACGTACTTTAAGATGAGTTAGGACTTGCAGCCTATAACAGACGCACTGGTCGTTTCTTAACTGATAAATTAAATGTGAATATGGTAGTAAAATCGAAACAACTACTGAAGCCGTACGCAAAGAGAGGTCACTGAATATAATTGTTTACGGATGAGATTTTCTTTATTATTGAGCAACATTTTTCAAACGAAATGACCGTATTAATGCTCAAAGCCTTGAGGAAGCATCGTATTTAGTCGACAGAGTGCAACGTGAGTATTATGCGACTTCAGTGATGGTTTGATAGGTTGTTAGCTATGGAGGAGTGACTGAGCCATATTTTTGTGAAGAAGGTATCAAAAGACTTGCATAAGTGTATCAACCTACCATTCTTGAGAAGGTAGTTAAGCCCCTTAATAACACCATGTTCAATAAGCAAGTATAGTCTTTCCAGCTAGACTTGGACCTGATCTTAAAGCCGGATCCAGCCAACCTTGATAACGAACATACTGCTAACAGGATTATAATTTACGGTCAGTTTTAGAGAGTACAGCTTGCTCTAAACGCCATGATCATTTGTATTCCTGAAAGTAATCCATACGATTGGCGGTGAAGAAGTCGCCCATGGAAATAGTGCGTGTTATTATTGATAACTGGGCTCGAAGTTTAACAGACTGCATTGCAGCCAGAGGAGGCCACTTCAAATAAGCTCTTTATATTTTTAATTGGTTTGTATTTGTGCATTAAACTAGCACACTGTAACAGCAACGTTTATGTTATGTTTCCATTGAACAGTTATTATATAATAATGTAATATTTGGAGTTGTTCTATAAAATGGTTGAATTTAATTTATTCGTAATTTAAGGAATAATATTATTCATTGTTATAATATTTACGACAAGACTAGGAAGCAATTTTTATAGTATCTATATAGATAAATGTAATTGGTGAAATACACAATCAGTAGATAATACAAAAATAAACATCCATGATCTGGATGGAATTTGAACGAGCTATTTCCGGCGTATCGACGACGGAATGACATACCAGCTCACGATACCACTGTTCCAATCGGCTGTAAAATCTGTAGAACTGCATAATACCTGATAGATACATGAGTTGCTTTAGACAGCTCGTCAAATCAGTTTACTTCCTCTGCCGTACCTGCTGGGCCGCAGGAGACTGTCTAGTTGATCCACTTGAAGTGTAAGATGGGTTTAGGAACTCTCAACATATGTGTACATTTACAATTTATTTATTTGCTTTCGACTAATATGTCAGCACCCTTAACGTCCCATGGTAAGACAAAGGCAAAACAGTAACATATCGTCCATACGTACGCCAGCGTCCCACACAGTTCCCGGGAAGTAACAGTAGCTAACAAAATATAAACAAACGTAACAGGCGTGCCGCTACAATAACATGTTACCGTTCCTCGTTGTCCTTCTCGGTAGAGGTTTGCATTCAAGACTGACATTTATATGATCATGTTCCTAGAGTTAGTAAGTGTGCCATGCTGCGTTGCAGTCCATTGGACTGGCACCGGGGACTCCTCGCAGGATATCACTGCAAAATGTTACGTTTCCTGTGACCCAATTGAAGATGGAAGGAGGATAACTGGTCTGGATAATTACTATGTTGTTGCATACGTATCGGACTACCGAGCCGCAAACAGGGTCTCGGGGTGATTACTAAATCATGAGGCCCGGAATGCTTGTTTGCGTCTATAAATAATATAAAAGTGGTGGAACTCCACACACCGAACATTCACGAAATCTATGTGACCTATGAGGAAGTGAAAAGTATACAATTGAAAGCGTAGAAGTGAAACTATAACCTACAAATTTGAAATTTGGCAGGTTCCTTTTAAGGTGCAGTCATTTGCTAAGAATGAATTTTACTGAACCAATTTTTAGGAACCCTAGGAGTGTGTTTTTAGGGCTGGAGTACTGGTACTGGGAATCGAGTGGCGCTGCTAACATTAAATCAAAAAGCCCTTAAGAACTTTTCTTTTTCTTAAAATGATTTTGTCCTTTTGAGTACGTGGTCACCAATATTGGAAGCCACTGCTTAAAGTTTCAGGATAACAGTGTTTTTTTTTATTACAGGTAAACCAATATCATGTAAGTGCTGTATCAATGTTACTCCTTTACTGAGTAATCGATATTTTCAATGTGGTCTGCGGTCACATGCAGGTACAAGTTTTGATAAATAGTTATTGGGTTAATCCAGAGTACGAGATTGTTAAAATCGTAAATCGCAATTTTACACAAATTACATTATTGAAAATTCAACCATACACAAACTATTTTAAGTCGTTTATACAAAACTATTGAAATAAATCCATAATATAACAATTTTTTGTGTAATGATTACATTACGCGAAGGAATTTAAGTTCTTTTGACAAATCGCATAATTTGACATGTGCACATGTTTTATACGGACAGTTTTGAGACGAAGTCTTGTAACTCATCAGGTAGAACTAATAAAACTGGAGGAGGTGCAGGACAAGATGTTGGGCTGGACATCTAACCCCATCACACTTGCTCGAGGTACCTTGAACTGGAGAGTTAGTTCGGTGATGGTATTTTAGATTGCTGGTCAATCCAGAGCATCTGCCAAATGCGATCCGTGACACCCATGACTTTTCAGTGCCTCTCCGCATGCCGAAACTCATTCGTGGTCCTAGTGTTACCTATTCAATATTCATGTATGCATACTTTGTTCGGAGACATGCATGTATGTCTTTCTTCATCATTATTATCATCAGCCCTTATTAGACCACTGCTGAACATAGGCTCCTTTCAATGAATGCTAACACGACCAATCTCCTGCTACTCGCATCGTATGACTTTCTATGCGATAGAAAAAAATATGCAAATATATTTAAAGAGTTGAAAACGGAATTAATGCTGTTCAAAGAACATTCATCAGTTATGAGCATCTTGCATAATTGTATGGCACAAGAAAGTCTGTCCCTTTCTTAATATTAATGTGACATGATCAAAATGATTGATATCTCATTACTTTGCAGTCACATTATGATTTTATCGTACAGCATGCTGACAGACGTATATTTACTTTTAAGTTAATTTTCAAAACTCTCTCTTTATGTTTTGGTAAACTCTTCCAATGGGACCAAGATATAACTGATGCGTTGCATGAATATGATGAGTACTCCGTTCGAATGTTTCAGGTATTCGGGCTGCATTTTGTGAACGCGATTTTGTTCTGTTGACGTCGATGTCTGAGATTAGATTCTTGGGATCACAATCCTTGTGCCTCAGCCGCCATGTTAAAAAAGCGATGCAAATAATTTATGGTTTATGAGGTAAGTTATAATACACATGAAAAAGTATTTTTAGCGTAAATTAAATTATTTACAACTTAGGTCCTGTAACTTTTAGTACTAGAATCAAAATCAGTCGGTCTTAAATAAAGCATATTCGCTATTCCATCAGATGATGACACGATTAGTCAGCAAAACAATATAGACTTAGAATATAAGTTAGTAACAGAAGAGGATACTAATGGCGATCGCATTAATCAAATCACCGCGTGTCCGTCAAGGCGACGTTAGCTGGCGACAGATCAACTGGCTCTGATCAAAGACGGTGACGATTAATGGCGACCTTCCGAATTAATAGGGACCTATCCCTATTAATAGGGACCTATCCCTATTGACCCTCATAATAAACAGGTCCTGACCTGAACACTATCTACATAGCACCACGGTCGCTGACCTAGCGTTGTCGCTGACAGGTTATTATAATCCTTAATCTATCACCATCAAGCATTATTACACCGCACTAGTACCAGGCTTAAATTTTTATCGCTTGTTACATAACATTATTCTGATAAAGGCAATTTTTATGGTAGAAAGGGGCAAACTAGCAGTCGGCTATACGCGCAACTGTTATGCTTATGTTACCTTCCATCCTCCTCCAGTGGGTCACTAGATAGTTGCAAAGTGCACGAATCCCGAGAGCATAGCTGTCACATTGTGGCTTGTCATGTGAGCGATAGCTCCCCTCTCCTCTTCGCAGGTATTTGGCCGTAAAGAAGATTATCATCGCAAGATATTTTTATGCCATTTGCAAAACTTTTAATTGATAGCGATCTAAATTTCTCCGAATGTTTCCAATTTTATGCCACATTTAAAATTTTATTAACTACTTTAATACGAGGGAAGCTATTTCCTGTTTGCGATCATTTTGCTACACAGCATAGCTTGAATTTGATGGCGGTATAATAGGAGCGAGAGGTGCCTCCCCGGTTGTGCCGGCCACAATTTGTTTGCAATGCAGCATGCCATTGCATCTTACTTTGTTAGTCAATCGCAGTTAAAAAACGAAAAACTGTATGAAGTTGTTATAAATTAACTCTCAGGCGCGTTTTCGGCCTTGTCTGCTTAAACAAAAAAAATGTTCTCGACTCGACGGCTACATATTCACTCGGCTTAAACATACGTTTAAGTTCAATGGCTCTTTGTCTAAATCGGCTAAATATAGATCACTCAACGCTTATTGGTACTTACTTGTACACATACCAGTGTTTGGGAAGTTTACGGTGACCATGTTATTGAAATTTACAACAATTCTCTTGAATTGTTTTGCCCCAGATATATATTATTCGATTAAGCCAAAAGTTGCTCCATCCGTAAACTTCAAAGCGACAGGGTGCTCACTTCATGTTCAGGCTCTCACATACCAGTATTGTGTGTAAGGGCGAGGAAACTCTCCGCTTGCGAGCCTAGCCATCGCTTTTTGACTGGAAAGAGGCATTGTCTCGAAAACATTACTTTAAACTGGGTACTGATTTGTTTAGGTAATTTCGTGTAGTATTGGATTTTAGCAACACATATAACACTATACAATGTGGAAGCTAATCGAAGAAATCGATTTCTTCACACCGTGACTATATTTTTAGAATCAGCATTTTGCAGACAATTCACTTAATTAAGTAATAGAAAACATACTTATATAAATATCTAAAAGCAATTTATGTATTGTAAAAAGTGTGTCAGATGAAAGCGTTTAAATCTTTGAATGACGTATGAGTTAGGAATAAAATGTTCTTTTCATAGAACTCACTCGATTGTACTTCTATAATTAGATAATACATGTCGGTGTAATAAATGATATGAACGTGTGGATCGTAGTAGGGGTGATCAGAAGTCACTTAAACTTGACCTCCACATGGACACAGCAGACGAGAGACTAATCGCCGACTTAAATCTTTGGATCGAACGTTTCATATACTTTACCTGTCTATGTACTGGGTTATCTACATTAATAATATAAATATGAAGACTTTGTTTGTTTGAACGCGCTAATCTTTGAAATTACTTTTTGGCTATTCGCTATATATCATTACGGTGAAACCGCGGTGTAATACCGGTAGGAAATTGAATTTTAATACATTTTGTATGGAACTCATGTCAAAATTCAATCTCCACAAGCCAAAAGCATGGCTTGGTGTAATAAATTATACTGTATTATGGTTGTCTATGGCGGTATATGCTATGTCATAAAATACTAAATTAAATAAATTAGGATAATGCAACGTCTCACATAATTTATTTGTTGTTTCTTTTGTTTTAAAACTTGATTCGAATGGATTTCAATCGCATTCATATAGTAATCGATTTGAGAATTTGGTAATAATAGTTTTGCGAGCAGACTCATACAGTGATACAGAAGGGTTGGCCGAATTGTTAGAGGTACTTTGTAGTATCGAATTTTGAATATTACGTGTTCGAGCCTTAGATAGATTTACTATATATAAATTAAATAATAGTAGTTTTTATATTACATAATTGTGTTGATACAAGAAAACCTTCATTTTGTAAGAAATTATCTATTATAAAATTATTCATCCTCTTACTAAACCTCCTCAGTTCCACAAAAATCATCTAAATATACGATATTCATTTAAAACGCCCTTAAATAGTATAAAATGTAATATTTATAGATAGAAAAGTATAACTATAAACATTACAACAATGATACGATTCATTGATTACGATTATTTAAATCGTGCAACCGTAAACGCAAGTGTGAGCTACGCTTAGGACAGTGAAAGTGTCCAGTAGCCGAGTAATGAGTCGGTTCGTCGACACATCACTCACCTGACGCCGGCGCACCTCATAACTTACAACTTTTAATTACAGGTTTGACATGTGCGATGAAAATAAACTACCACTTTTAGACCAATCACATCAATTGAAAGAGTTATGGATGCGAGCTATCCGTGCACATGTGCGATACACATCAGGATCGGCGGGTCTCGACAGTCGTGCCGCAAATGAGTCCTAGGCCTTACTATGTCATAGGTGTCGCCACATAGGTAACATCTATAAGTTCTATATCTACCTGAAAGGCGTTTGCTTCAAAGGTACACTCATTTGAATAATGATGACAATTCATTTGTTTGTTTGGCAATAGCAATAAATATATAATGTAACACCGGAGACCCTTGGGATGAATTAAAAATGTTAAAAAATTTACCAATAAGGCGTTTATAGCATGGGAAAGCAAACGAACAACAGCTGCTATTTGGTGACTACCGACACCCATTAACATCTGCACATACATATGCTTGGCCCCCCTTCACCTCATCTCCCAATGGGCCTGCTAAATAATCCGCACGAAGAGAGACATAATAGCCATCATTACGTACGAGGAGTAGCTTCCCGGTTATGCTGGCCTATTATGACTTCAATGCAGCATGTCACACGCTTCTACTAAAACTTTTCTTACTGTGTAGATATATAAACTAGTTGGCCATACTATAATTAGCAACATTTCAGGAAGAGGTAGTGCCACGATGCACAAGCGGAGGTAGTGCCATGCATAGTGCATGACACTACATCCTCCAATGCAACGGAATTGAGCCGGCACGACCGGGGAGGTAGCTCTCGCTTACATAATACTGCAGTAAAGTGACATTTTCTTTGTCGTGTTTCGTGCGGTTTGTGAGCAGCCGGTGGGCAAATGGGGGCGGGGGTAGAAAAGAGGGCAACGCATTGGCGTAGTGATTATGTGAATGTTCGTAGGCGTCGGTAGTAGTAAAAGGGACTCCGACTGTTCGTTTGCCCCCTATTCGATAAAAAAAAATAAAGTCCAGGCCATAATATATATATATATATATATATATATATATACATTACATATCTTCAAGAAACACGTTCGAAGACTCTCGATAAACAAGCTTTAAAAGATCGTTCGTGCATAAAGTATTACTACGACTTAAGACATTTAATTGATGACACCTCACCCTGAGAACAAGATGTTCTTATGAAGCTTCGTATGTAATGCAAACATACACAAAGGCTTCATAAATCATCAACTAAAGCTATAATCTTATTGTAAACACGTTAAAGTACCGCTGGCAGTTATTTTGTTTTACCTGTGTCGTCTTAGCCGAATGTCGACCACAGCAGCCATCTATAGATACTAGCGAGCTGCGCAGGACCGATGGGATGGCTATGCAACGTAACCGTAGAAAAATCAGGCGCAGGACCGATGGCTTCATGTGCTCCCCGAGGCACGAGGTTTTACATCTGACTGACTGTTGTTAGAAATAGAAAAATCCCAATATCATTTTGGTCCAACCCGGAACTCGAACCCAGGACCTCATGACTGTGGTTGAACATGCTTACCACTAGACCACGAAGCGGACTCACGAGTATAATACCGAAGCATATGCATCACATAAACAAAATGATAATACAGGAGACTTAGGACTGTTATCCTCATCACCTTCTCCACTATTGAATTAAACAGGACTCCTCCATAATCCACCCGCAAACCGGGGCGCGTAATTATTTCTCGCCATTGCCATGTGACAGAATACAGCTTACTTGTTACTCGTTGATAGACTATAATAGCACTAGTTAATGAAAAGCATATAGTTCTCGTATCTGCGCCGGAAATTCGAAATTTTGTCCATATTTTATCTTACGCCGCACGGAGTTCGACCTTTTAGCGAAGGTAGGAGAAAAACATATATTCGGGTAATTAGCGGATCACCTGTGAGCCACGCCTTGTGGCCAATGCACTTCCCTCTTAACAAACGCCGCTTGAATCGCACAGTTTGAACCGACTACTGCACAGGTCGGCTCCCAATTAAGTTAAAAGGTCGACCAGCACTAATTGGTAACGTAACGTAAACATACCTTTAACGAATCGTAATTATTGAGTAATCAACAATGCCGTAGCTATTGGCAACCTGTGCAAATCATGAAATCAGGTAATCTATGCAACTGACCTAATTATGCTTTAGTTTCCAAGCCCGTTAGGTTATTACCCAACAGTGGGCTTAAAATTACCCTGATTCAGTTGGTAAAAAGGGGTATATGTATATTGAGGCCGCGTTACGGAAACGAAGTGTTGATACCGTGCACCAGGTGGGAAGACGGTCTCCGTGTAGTAGCCGGTCCGGGATGAATGCGAGTGGCAGGAGATCGGTCGTCTTGGCGTTCATTGAGAGAGGCCTGCGTCCAGCAGTGGGCCGATAAGGGCTGATAATGACGATGATGATAATGATGATGTATATTTCACATCACACGCCCACTACGGATTTGTAAAGGTAAAAGCTAATGGTTATCATATCACCAGAGTTTATCAAGTCCCCTACAGGTTTGAAGATTATCATAATTAAGTAACAACTTGCACAAAAGCCTCGGGAGCAGAATTCGAAGCGTCGATATAGCATTGCATTTCTTTGACATTCAGTAAAATACGATATAGATAATAAAATAAGCATACATTAAGATATTTACTGGTTGATTCCTTAGTATCATTATAAGTGTCCACTAATGGTAAGTGACTTATAACTGATGTGGATACTAATACAAGTAATACTAAAGTAGTTTACAAATACAACTTTCCTGTAGTTTGGTTTATCCACTTGAACACATCGTTATAATGAATGATAAGATTCACTTTACAAGCGAATAACAGCTCCCCTTATTGATGTATAAGTTTTAAAAATTAGAATGAGTTCGCCTAACTCATTATCAATTTTTTCAAATCACCCATAACAACTAAACAACTCTTACGGATTTTACCGCGGTTTATTAAATTATTATGTATCATCCGTGTTTGTTTCGAGATTATACATATTCCGCACATTCTTCCTTTTTCATATCCTCCTATCAAGGGATAGTTGCGCGGGTTCGGTTATCCGGAGCGTCTCATTACAGGTCGGTACTGATGCCTCGTAGTAATAACGAGTATTCTGGCGTGCACGATTAGTCATGTAACATTAAAATTTTTGTACTGGCGTCGTGGTGAGAAGAGAGTTTTCTTTTTGGCAAGAGCCGAAATATGCTGCAAATATACGCAGTACCCTCAACCACCTATTTATCAATTATAAGTTTGAATAAGAATGAACGCCGTGTGCCGGCACGACCGAGGACGTATCAGTCGCTCATATGCCCGCAAAGCAAAAAAAAAAAAACTGCTTTTACGGATTTTATCGTGGTTTATTTAATTACTTAACCAGCCCGACGGTTTAGTAGCTTTACAGCAACCGTGGTCACGAGTGGATTAATGGGCATTTGCTGTTATTTATGGGCTCCGGTAGCGATCAAGAGGCTCCGATTGCTCTTTTGCTCCCCTAAACTGTAATAGAAATGGGCTAGATTACTTAGCACGTTAAGGAAAGAATATCCTTAAAACCACGTGTGGTCATATAGGATGATGGGGCATCATCCTATATGACCAGATTACAGAAATGCAAAATTTATGTCATACGTAAATTATTCTGTCAAATGTCAAGCTTGGCTTAAATTTAGTAAACTTTTTGTATTATCTTGGATTAAAAAAACCAAGTTTTTTTTTCTCCTATTGCTGTTGTGACACAACATTGGACGGATTATAAAAAAAAATGTGCAACAATTTTTCAGGGTTCTGGCCAAATGGCAAAGAATGTAATCCTTCTAGTTTTGTCATGTCCGTTTGTGACAGACGTTTTACTCTGAGATTATGGGTACTGTATTTTTGAAAAATTTAACGTAGGTACTTTATGAACCGCTACAAAACGGTGCAGTATAATTTTGAGAAACAAAATGAATAGAGGTAGCACTTCATACATTGGACTGGGGGATGGAAAAAATTATTCGCGCAAGGCAATGAGTAGCAGGAGATGCTGCCGTCTTGGCGTTCATTGAAGATTTCTATCTTTTAAATTGCCCCCGCCTCTCTAACTTTTAAATTGCCTAGAGGAAAGCTGTAAAAAAGAGTTTATAGAATTTAGGAAGAACTTCAAACAAAAATATGTTTTAACACAATTAATTTAGTAGTTTAAGACATCATCAGCATCATCCTTATCAGCCCTTATCGGCCCACTGCTGGACATAGACCTATCTCAATGAACGCCAAGACGACCGATCTCCTGCTACTCGCATCTGTCCCATATCAGCTAGTGACGAAATAAAAGATATGCTACTTTTTTGGTTTGCTGCTATGAATTTGTAGGCGGTTCCGACTCGCTCTCAGCCGATTCGACCTTATTACTTACACTTTGGGACTGATTGATGTTAAGATAATTTTAAATTGTTAACGTGATTAATTTACAAAATTATACAAACTGTCGGTACAGGGTTAGGTAGTATAAATTAATGTTGTTCAGTATGTCGACACAATGCATTTTTTCCTTTTATAAGCGATGAAAGCATTTTCAATTGACTTGAAAAATATTCACACAAGATGAACTTCATATGTGAATGTTTTATATGACCTGTTATAGTTTGCAAAGAAATGTACAAACTGTTATAGTGTATGTATGTGTATATATATATATATATATATATATATATATATATATATATATGTGCGTGCGTGCATGCGTGCGCGTGCGCGTGCGTATGATTGTGCGTGTGTGTGCGCGCGTGCTCCTTTCTTACATGTTATGGTTAAATTCATGATATTGTATTCCAAGGTAACAACATACCTCACACTTTATATATACTACGGCCCGCACTGTAAGTTTACTTTGCAATAAAAAAGCGTTAAAGAGAGAAACAAGAAACTATCACGAACAATAAACTGTTTATACAAGGCAATATACTTATAACAAAGACAACTAACGTGAGAACGTAACGAAATTTATAAGGATATCAATTTAAATAGCATCGAGTGAAATATTATTGGGCTTATAAATTACAGCTCCCTTACTTTTCCGCATTATCATGTTTTTGTTTAAGTGAAATGGCACTACCCAGGCGCAGACAGCGTCGTGACGTTTCTTTGTCTCGACAGAGATATTATTTTAGTGTTAAAGGAGTGTTCATAACGATTTTATGTCCAAGTTTTGCCCGTTGTGCTTATAAATTTCGTGAGTTGCGATTTAGATAAGCTTAAAGGCGAGCCTAAATTAAAATTTGTATTCGTGGCGAAACGTATTTCCTGAATTATATAATTTAATATTATTTGTAAATTTTGTTAGGTTTGCAATTATAATAATTGAATGGGTATTCAATTTTCTTCCGTATGCTAATAAACGAATGTCGTTACCACATATACACGGCGAAATAATGAACTGCTAAGTCCAGGGACGGATTTATTGTTGAACATTCGATTACCTAACTATTTATTGGTGTTCACGATTATAGAGAATTTAACAGAAATATTTCCAGCAATTCAATGAAATGTTTCTCATCGAGGTTTCTTGAAAGCATAAAGCAGTACCTGTGGTTATATCTTCATTGCCAATAACCATCAAACAATGACAATAAAATATATAAAAAACCGCCACATAATGATTTCAAGTAATTTGATTATAATTTTTAAATTACTACTACCTAAAGGCTAAGGCATAACTTTCGTTTGGTAGCCGAAATGGGCCGGCTGGACCGGCAAGGTACCTCTCGCTCATATGACACCGGCTACAGGGGAGGAGGGAATGAGGGCCACGCATATGTATGTCAAGTGTGCGGAATTCTATGAGCTTCGGTAGATTTCTGAACATCCCTACGCTAGTCTGTTACGCTCCCTATTATAAAAAAATAACTGATAATAAATGAAATACAAAGTTTCATTTTATATTGGGATGTTAAATCTAAGTGGTGCATAGCACTTGGGCTTTATCTGGCTGCACTCTTTGTTCTTAGCTTGTTTGAATCATTGCAATCATGTACTGTATCCCGCCTTAACTGGAACGGAGGTGTAAATCACTTTCTACTCCTTTTATTTACTTCGTTTTGACTCGTCAAGGGGCCTAAGATAGTTCCAGCTTTTTCATAGAAGTCTCTCTCTGAATATTACACGTTTATAGTGGATGTCAAATCTGGAGATAGATGAATAGCAGCTGTCAAAACGTGTTGTGAAGCAAGCCCCTTTGAGTACCTAATAATGGTTTAAAAAGGACGATTTATCGTAAGCAGGATGGGGCTATCCGTTATAAGGGACTATCCGCAGCGGGCACTGATGCTCCTATGAGAGATACAATCTACATCCTATATAGAGAAATGTTAAGTGTCGTTAGTAGTAGGCTCTTATATTTCAATGATTCCGATTAGATTCGGTGAGTAATAACATCACCGATATTATCTCATAATTATTGGGTGATGGATTTTTTGATGGATGGATCGTCAAATATCCTTTCCTAGTAGCTCTTCTATGGAGCATAGAAGAGGAAACAAGGAACGTACACGTAATTTTAGCTCTTTGCTTTTAATATATTATGATATAAAATCTTTTCAAAAAGTACATTCATAAATCCGTAACGATTTTATTACAGCTAATTATAGAATGAAATTTTAAATCTAATGTACACCGTCGAATGCGTCCCTGGCCGGCCAGAAATAGCCAAGACGACTTAATAATGTAAATGAATACGC
Organism: Eumaeus atala; assembly: GCA_017140195.1. Taxonomy (NCBI): domain Eukaryota; kingdom Metazoa; phylum Arthropoda; class Insecta; order Lepidoptera; family Lycaenidae; genus Eumaeus; species Eumaeus atala. The sequence continues at coordinate 489,916 of JAFELO010000208.1, forward strand.
CCGATTCTGTGCACCGTTGGGATTTAGTCGCGTTTCCATGCAACTGGCGAGCGCCATCATTAACCGTCGCGACAGTCACCCCTAACATGGATTTTATTTTCGACTACTAGTCGCACGGTAAAATAATAACGAAATATCATTCGAGATTTCGAAAATTATGCACAATCTTTTATAAAAATTATATGACAAATGTAAAATTATTACATCACACAATAAAAAATATCTGAAATCTGATATAGATATCAGCAGTTTAAACGCGCCATTTTTGGTGCGCGTAACAGTTTGGTCCCAAATGATAAATTCTGTCATTATGTTGTTGTCTTCCAGGTTCACACAGCAATATAATGTACAACAGAATGTGATGAAATTTTAAAATGTTATTGACTGAAATATTGTTCAGTCAATTACATTTTAAAATTTGCAGATCTTCTTTTTGTTTCTTCAGACTGTTAGTGTTTTACACTTTTGAATATATTCTGCTAGTGTCATAATCACTATAGGGTACGCACACAAAAAAACCCAAAACTGCGACATAAGGGGGGGGGGAGGTCTCAAATCCACTGTATTCTTCAGTTTTTATTCGAAAATAAATCAGGTCGCACTGCTGGGATAATAAATGCTGATTGACTAATAACACAACTTGCTTTTTTCGGAGTTGGTAGCTTGTTGGTGATAGTTCTTTTATCTTATTATTAAAAAATACCGCATGTAGAGTTCATCGAATGTAGTCTGGCATTAAGATATTTAGTAGCGTTGTTTATGTGTGTCAGCCACAAGCGGTCAATGACACCTATATGCGAATACGCAGCCCAAATATAGATTGTGTTCACTGGATTGATATACTTTTGTTATTATATAGCAAAACGTGAATTTTTTTGGTGTGTACTAGTTCGTAAGTATATAAATGAAAAATAAATAAAATATTATATGTATATATATATATATATTTTTAAGTGGTACGCGTTGTTCACCCAACGTGTAGAAACAAAGTTTACCGGGTCAGCTAGTTTATATGTATATAATATTGTTGATAAGTACATAATAAAATGCTACACATTAGCCACAGCTGAGCACAATCACATATAATTAAAAATAATATTTTCTGAAGCGAAAAGAGTTGGGATCTTAGAACTCAACTGCGTAGTTCCGGGATTTCCCTGTTTTTCAGTTTGTGTTGCACTTAGGTGTCTCTATGCTTGTGGCTCTTCTAAGGACTAAAAGTATAATCATGCTGGGCATAATCATCTACAGAAAATGTGAGGGTAAATTAATGTAACGCGTGAGATTGGCGGTCCTCTCATTTATTTTCAATAGCTGTTTGCGTGATTGCACTTTTTTCTAGAGGAATAAAAAAACCGTAATTTGTGATTCAGATCAATTCACAAACTTGAAATTGGTACCCACGGGGTTGTAGAGGAATGCGACGCTCATGTATCCCACAAAAACACAAGTAGCATAACAATAAAAGACAAGTGTGCTTTAAACCACACGGCCGAAGTAAAACTTATTTAGTCATGCGGAACTTCGTATAACTCACCCTCTTGATCCAATAGTAATTGCATGACTTGTAACTAGAAACGGAATATCCGTCCTCATTATCTTCACTAACTTATATCTCACCGATTTACTCCTCAAGCATGGATAAAGAAGTTTTACTTCAAAAGTATATATATCTCCAAAGACCACTAGTAGTGGTAGTTTGTGGTGTCTGGCAAAAATATCCAGTATTAAATACGACTCTATTAGTTTTGCTTATTAAAAAGCTTTTAAAGAGGTATAAATATGTTAATCACGCGACACGGAATGCCGGGCATAGCCAAGATACCGCGCTGTGTGCAGTTGCCAATTAGCGACTACCTCGGACCTGACTCGCTACATCCGTAAACATCAGCATCTCTCTCAGTCGCGAGTTCAAATCCCGTTCATGGACGCATATATAAGCGTCCATAAAACGGCACTCTTTGAATAATACTTTTTCTCCTACATATCACACTAAGTGAATAAATACGTGAGAGTGAGTGAAGTGAACGTGACAGTAATGGAATTATACAGTACGAGGAAACGTTGTAGTCCTTCTACTTAGTATTTGTACTCCCGAGCATGCCGTGCAAATTAGGCCATCTTGTCGATGCTGCCGCAAATGTGCTGCTACCGTTCTGAAAAGGACAAGAAAACGTGCATAGATGCTAAGTCAGAAAATTTACAAAATGAATAGTTCTTTTTTCAAAGTAATCACAGACACAGGCAGTTTGGATATTTAAAAAAACAAATATTTAAAATTAACGAATGAAATATTTAAATTTTTGTCAGCATTTAATATATTTTTAACGTCGTATTTCCTTACACACAAAGCAAATATATTCTTTTCCTTTTTTCTCCTTTTACACAGCAATATTTCACAATTGCAAGAGCCATAAGCTACACAGTAAATACGAGCCGGCGAAAGTGTGGGCACATACGACAATACTAGTGAAAGCCGGAGTGAACATTTGTCAAAATAACTAGCGAGTTACAAAGTAACCGGGTAATCGGATAACTGTCCGAGGAAGCGGGTTGGTTAGGAAGTGGTAGTGCCATGCTGCATAGGAGGAAGTAGTGCCATGCATAGTACACGGCACTACATCTTCCTATGCAACGGAATTGCGCCGACACGACCGGGGAGGTACCTCCCGCTCACTTGATACAGCCGTAAAGTGACATCTTCAGTGTCGTGTTTCGTGCGGTTTGAGAGTAGCCGGTGGCCCATTGAGTGGAGAAGGAGGGCAACGTATCGGCATAGTAATTATGTCGATGTTCATGTGCGTCAAGGCTCCGATTGCTCGTTTGTCCCCTATTCTATAAATATTTTTTGTGAGCGATTTATGAGTAGCCTGTGGCCCATTGGCGGCTGGGTATAGACGACAACACATCAGAATGTCGACAATTAGCGAATACGGGCGTCGGTATTCGTCGAAATGCTCCGATTTCGCGTTTACCCTTCCATGCTATAAAGAAATGATTAATACTCAAGTACAAGCGCTGGAATTCTTGGGGAGGCGAATCGTAGTAAATTTAAGGTCGAAAGGGGGACCGACATCCCCGGGTACCAATTTCCTAACCCGCAGATGTGAGAGCTGCATCCCGATTGTGTTCCAAGATATCTATTGTATATTATGGCTATCTAAGGGAGCGCTCGCCTCTATTAAGAGACACTCGCGCCTGCCAACCAAAGCATCAATGTGCGTGTGCTTGTTGAGGAGCTTGCTATCGTTACTGGAAGTATTTTCACGGCGGTGTTGTGTGAGCGAAAACCTCCCCGGTCGTGTCGTCACAATTCGGCTACAAGTAATGTATGTTGAAGTGACATTGCCAAGTTTGTAATGTGCACGACTCATCTACTCATCTCAAAACGTCTATATTTACCGTCTATTAACCCATCGCTAGTAGCCATAAATCGTTCATGCGTCGCTGTAGCATGGAAATTGATGAAAGTTATAAATTGCACATCTTCAGCATTTTATCAGCTCGATAAATATATTAAACAATGTCGCTATTGCGAAATAGCGGCATGCTTTATTACAAAAATCGTCGAACAAAACTGCTCGGAATGATATCGAACGTTGGCATCGAATGCTTCTGATGTCATGATTGGTTACGCAATTAAGATGAACAGGAGATAGTGGATGCCCTGATGTGTATCTAGTCATGAGAAGAATTCAGCGTATATTAAGTAATTTCATTCATGATCATTTTACTACGGTCAGGCTAAATTCCACAATTTTATTCACATTTTCAGGTCATAGTGTCTTTGTGACCTATTACTACTCATTAAAATTACTACTAATGACTATAAAATTCCGTATCAGAATCATCAGCACCGGGGAGGTACCTCTCGCTTACTTGATACCGCCGTAAGGTGACACCTACGATGTCGCGTTTCACGTGAAAAGTTGGGCAACACATTGGCGTAATTATGCTGATGTTCGCTGCTCGATGATTCGGTGCTCGCTCGGTGATTGCTCGTTCGTCCCCCCATACTATAAGAAAATATATATTTTAGATTTATTTTATCACATACGCGGAATGGGAGCGGATTGCTGGTAGTAAGTTTTTGACTTAACATATATACAAATAACACTTCAATTCTCGTCAGTGTTTAGAAATGTATCTGCATTCATCTGTCACCGATAATATCAGCATCAAAATAAAGTTTTATTACTATAAGCACTTAAAAAAATTATACAATTTTTACGTGTAAGGAAGTTGCATCGTATACAATAAAATTTTATGTCAATTTTACGAACTTTCATTCAGAGTCATACTCTCTTTTTCCTTACACCTTTAACAAGACCAAGTTCAGCTCAAAGGAATTTGGAAGGTAGATGTCATTTATTTTTCTTTATATTGTATAGGCGCAACAAACGAGCAAATGGTCCCAATCATTTGCCCCTATGCTCGCTAAGCTTAATGAAATGTGCAAAAGGTGCGTATCCGTAAAGGTAGGTAACCCCCCCCCCCACTATGGGGCATTTGCATAGGTATCACTTGTAAGAACAAACGTTACAACTATGCATATAGTCTCGGAATTCAAAGGAACAAGGAAAGAATGGACGCTATCAATAGTGAATAGAAGTGAATTGATGATGATTGCGCTTCTCGTTTATGTAACTTATTAAAGAATATGTTAATGTTTACTTTCGTAATATCATAACAATATTATATAAATATTTGATATTAAATGTGCAGTCGATGGCGTGACAAGGACCCTGTGAATTGTCTGACACCAATTGTCACGCGTAATAATTATATTTGTCAAGAGAATATCGACATACAAACAGGGAGCGGAAAACCCCTTTTTTATTACGCCTATTTTTAGGGACAGCCTGTTGAAATCTTACCCAAATGGAAAGGTACCTTATTGATAGTGTCAGTATTTTGATGTGGTAACCATTTTGAATAAGGTTACCTACTTCTGATGCGCTTACCCAATTATAATAAATACCCAATAACATGCATGATTATATAAATATAACAAAATATAAATATTTCAGTACTTACCATGAATATGATAGGTTTACCTTATCTTAATATCTTTTCCGCGCATGATTTCTTTCTATTTCTATAAAAAATACCTAATTAATGGGTAATCTACAATAGGGTTTTAGAATTCGGTATGTGCTTACCCTCAGTGTAAGGCTAAGTCGACGATTTAATTATAGGGTTGATAGGGTACTTGAAAACAAGTGTATGGAATACCCCCAACAAATACCCCTTTAAGGGTATTACCCCTATTAAGCTATTAAGCTTCCAGACACTGCACACAAGCTGCAGCCTCTTAGTCGTTCCTATTTATTTATACGTTTATACGGCAGTGTCATTTCTACATTGCTACAGAATAGAGGTTTTGACGTAACCGGTTCTATTGACGTTCACAAACTTTAACATAAATGTTCATAAAAAGTCTTCCCCGTAGTCTAGTGGTAAGCATGTTCAACCACAGTGGCGATGTACTGGACCCGAGTCGCGGGTGGGTGCCAAAGCGTCATTGGGATTTGTCAAATTCTTGCTTCGGAGAACACGTTAAGCCACCGGTCTTGTGCGTGATTTCTGTCCGGTCATGTCGAACTGCCGAATAGTCGAATGAGACACTTGTGTGCGCACATTTGTACACTATGATATGTCCTGAGCAGTTGGCTCGGCTCTATAAAGATGACAACCCTGGTTCCACTAGGACGACGTTATTATTAAATATTATAAAATTACCGCCCTCTCACGGGAAACTCACAACCCGGACAAGATCAAACTTTAAGTGGACATTGTGTGAGTAACAGGTGCCTTTCCAGCCGTGCAAGTCATAATCAGTAGCAATGCAACAGCGAAGTGTCATTACACTATTACAAGGCTTACCTCTGGAATGAAGTTAAACTTGACCTATTGTTAGGCTCAATATGCATTTTCTGTTTGTTTTTCGGATCTTACACTAAGCTGTGGAAGAGAAGTCCAACGATGGTTAATTAGTTTGCCAGTAGTGCTCGTCGGGCGACGACATTTGGGGATGATAGGGGGAACGGTCTCTCTCCCGTAGATGGGAGGGATCAAGTAGTCCCTCCTCCTCTAACTCTGATGTCGGGGGAACTCACGCCAGGTAAGTTAAAACGGCCTCGGTGCGGATGTGGAGCGACAGTTTCATGGAGAGGATCATGACTGGCAGCATTTTCTGTGGTAGTGCAAATGTGAGATGTGTGATGTGAGATGTGAGATGTGAGATGTGAGATGTGAGATGTGAGATGTGTCATGTGAGATGTGTGATGTGAGATGTGAGATGTGAGATGTGAGATGTGTGATGTGAGATGTGAGATGTGAGATGTGTGATGTGAGATGTGAGATGTGAGATGTGTGATGTGAGATGTGTGATGTGAGATGTGAGATGTGAGATGTGAGATGTGTGATGTGAGATGTGTGATGTGAGATGTGAGATGTTTGATGTGAGATGTGAGATGTTAGATGTGTGATGTGAGATGTGTGTGCGTTGAAACGTGTCGCTGATGTACCAGCCAGTTTTGAGATGAATCTCGTGAATTTTGTTACGATTTCGTTCACATTAGTTTTGAGTGCCGAACGAAAACAATATAAATTCTTTTGAAATATGTATTAAATTGCTGGATGCAAGCGGTTGATGATTTGGGCAGTTACTTGTGGCTCTCTGTTGACATGGTAATCTAGCACTGGATGCCATATCGCTGACGATTACGGTGACGGGAGAACTCACCCCCCGTGATACCAACGCAGCACCAAGCAGACTAGACAAGCATGACACAACCATCCCACTAGTCCTAGGCCCTAAACAAGCCCCCCCCCCTGATCGCATAGGCTATCAAAGCAAAACCGCAGAGACGCGGTCCCCGTTACCGAGGGGCTAGTTGTACCCTCGCAACCTAACCCGGGTTATGAGGTTCGCCTCGGTGCCCGTAGCCCTCGCAGGTTAGCCTGCGAAGAAAACCAGATAGTAGATGATGATGATGATAATGAAAAAGTGAAACATGTCTATCTAAGAACAAGATAAAAGTCTCTCATAACTCCCGTAGCCGCGCGAGCTGTTGGCTCGCCGTTACATAAACAATTAACTGTGTAAGTGGACTAAAAATATTGATGTAATATAAAAATTGCGTTACATTTGCCTTCTCACCTCTTGACCTTTGAGTCCCAAAGCGATGATATATTAAACTGAGATTAACGCGACATAAATAACGCTTCACTTTCCAAACCATAACCGATTGACCAATATAATGCCGAATAAATAACGTCCTATACACGGGGCGTGTTTGGCAAAAGGAATAAAGCTTCTCAAATTTATCGTAAAAAAATAAATCTTGAAGGTTTCTTTTATTTAATACCAAATTTGACAAATACATACGTCTGTCTCTATTCTATGAAGCAACAAAGTGAACACTATTTTTTTGAGAGTACGTCTATCTAGAGAAGAAAAATTTTCCGGTTTTTTATGCATGGAACCCTGTAAAAATCACGCAGAACTGTCACTAAATTAATCAATCATTTAGTGACATTCCACACCAGTTCGGTAATAACAGATAAATAATACCTAATTCAAACAGTATAATAAATTAACCTTACCTAAATTCATTCAATTAAATATCCAAAAATAACAAAAGGTGTAAAATACTGATAAAAGTGTTTATGTATCACCAGCAAATAATATAATAGAAGATGAATTATTATTATTTTTCTTTCTTTACAATTGTACAATATCTGCTATAAGTTACTTCGAGATCAGATAAACAACTCGTACCGAGCAATCTAAAGGTATGCCAGGTCTATACCTCGGCTTTAAAATAGTTACACGCTGTAAGCAAAGCGAATTCGCATATTTATTTCCAGCCAAAAGGCATGAAGTGAGATAATTAAATAACAATCCATAATTGAGTTGAATAAGACAACGAATATACAACACACAAATAGTAAAACGGTGCGTAATTTCGTTCAACAAATACCTTTGAAATTACCACAAGATCAGGGTTGGCAGATCTTAAATAGCCTAACAAGCACAAAACTACCTAACCTAATTCTCATGACTTCTCAAACATGCTAATAGACTAGCATACCGTGACTGGCATTGTTATGGCATTAAAAATAACATCTTTGATTAAAGTAAAAGAAAGTTATAAACATATCTGTGCAAAATTTCATTAAAATCAGTCAGAGTCATAAATTTTGATAATGTATTCATTCTATCTAACTGTCATCGGTGAAAACTACAAACAATATTTGTATAGTCTTAATAGATCAAAATCTCACCAACCCTATACGATAGGCTTTTATGTACAACGAGCATTACAATCGCAAATAGGTGTAAAATTACACCCGGCAAGCAATTTATCAACGGTCTTAAGTTGGTCGTATTCAAGTGCCACATTCTTTTCCCTCTTATTCGTACGTGAAAGGTCGCCTTTTTGTAATTGCATTTAACGTCGTCTTTAAGGGCTATTCAGTGCACTTTCAATGTGATATTTATTTAAATCAAGCTATACAGAATACTTTGATGCTATCTTGTCACGCCTATGCTCGCTGTAAGCGCACGGAGACCGGTTCCCTTTTTTCTCAATATAGAAGTAAATACACATACTTCTGCATGAACATTGTACAGAGATAATTAAAAGAACGTTATCCAACTATAAGTTATTTCACAAAGGCGTATTGCACAGTTTTATGAAAAACCGTAAGTGTTTTCAGTATTCTTTGTTTATTTTTATACTCGTAATATATTCTCATAATATCATTCATAAAATTGGTTTCTTACGTGTAATGTAAGGAAACAATTAAGTGAGATTATAAAATCATACTCTACCTACAACTTACAATTAAGTGACCTTAGTGTATGTTAAATTTAAATATACAACACAACAACAAGGCAATACTTGTTTGTAAAATTTACATAATTTATTATATGTATTTTACTAAAAGAGATTTTGAAATATTTAATTTGAATCGGTATAAACTAATATATCATTTATTATGATATAATACCATAATTTACGACTATTATCGAACATTATATAAACGTTATGATATTCTGTCTTGGATTATAATATTATACCTTCATTCGTACATTTAGAATGCCCAATAAATAAGACAATAGTCTCAAGCCTCACGTAGGAATATCTAATAAATCGTAAAATATAAATGATTGTCTTGAAAGATGCTGAATTTATGGGTCCCTTCTGTTTGCAATAACATATTGTGCATGCTTTGTGCTATCTAGGTAAATAAGAATGAGTTTTGATTACGAATTGTGGTCGCATTCAAATGTCGGGCAGTATTGATAAATGAACATGTGCTCTCATAATGTCATTAAATGACTTTAACTGGTATTTGTTTTAAATAAATGATGCTTTGAAGCTATAGTCTGGAGTGAAGGAGCGTAACGCATCGGCATAACAATTATATGGATGTTCATGGGCGTCGGTAGCCGCAAAAGTGTTCCAATTGCGCGTTTGCCCCCCTATTCTATAAAAAAAATCCATATAAATTAAACTAGCAGACCCAAGCATTTTCGAGGGGAGAAGGGAAGGAGGTCATATGCATGGGAACAATAATACAAATGTCAATGAGCATTGGTATTCGTAAAAAGGCACAAATTTCTCGTTTGTCCCTCTATACTACAGAAATATTTTGGTACTTCTTGCTTAACTAATCCACTTTAGTAAATATCGTGGATGGGGTGTTACGTGATAAAAATATCAATTAAATGAAATTAACCAAACTCTGACAACTTTATAGAGTTTTATATAATTCGGCCCGTGTTTTTCCCTTTGTAAGGGCTTTTTGATTTTTCAAACCTACGCTGACCCTTTGCCATCCTTAATAGGTCCTACTACCAACTCTATAGGTTAAATAATAAGAATTTCAGTTAAGTATTAATAACTAAAGAATAGAAACAGAAAAGAATAATATGTATACAGATATCATGTGTTTATATGTTATGACATCTAATATCTAATGAACAGCAAGGCATAGAAATGAATGTTTCACATACTTTAATATTATAATTACTAAAAGTAAACTCTTAGCTAATGTGATGGGTTTATACATAATGTTGCGAGAACGCTAGCTAAATCTTGTATAATAAATGAAAGTAAGACTGGTGCACACTGTCGGATGGAATTAATGAGTGGCATTTTCGCCACTCACGGCACTGTCAGTTGGGAGAGCGGAAGTCTGTCAAAACGTTTTGACAGATATAGTGCCTAGCGCCTTGTGTTGCAAGACTGCAAGCTCATAGTAAAATTGCATGCACTCTATAAATTATCTATTCTAGATTAAATTGAAATCCTTCTAGATGAACTACCAAATTCTAGTGGAATATTACGTGTCATAGTGGTGCTATCACTGTAGCAGTACTTTATTTAAGTTATAGGGATTGTTTCTACAAATGATCGGTATGTATTTTAATAATCAAATAAGAAAAACAATATTGATCAGAATATAACCATAGACTATAGATTTTTAATAGTTTAGGGAATAAACGAGCAAACGAGGCCTTTACCGACTACCGGCGCCCATAGACATCCGCATTATTATCTTGCAGATGTGTTGCCCTCCCTTCCTCTTCTCCCCAAAGGGCCCAAATGCTACCAGAAATAGTTGTAGTTACTGAATCAACGAGCACGTTTATTAGGTTTTAAGTTCTTGACGCTCATATGTAGCATTGACGTGAGTTCAATGTTGCTATACCCAACTGAATATCTCAATTCTGCCGGTGGATTGGAATTGATATGTCTGTGCCGAGTGTGTCTTGTCTGCCTTCGTTGCCTCTGATCGGGACGACAACATATGATAACATATTTCAGTCTACAGTCGATTTTTTTATTTTTCCCCCAAAATACCTAATCAGGTGTGTAAATAGAAAAGATTATTTCAAGAATTTGAAGGTTTCTATTTGCTTATGACCTCTTTGTCAGTTCATTGTTGAAGTAGGACTTCCAGCTGTACTGATCATTATAATTTTGTGTGTTCCTCGGATTTGTTGACTAGAAATGCGATTTACCTAAAGAGGTAGAGAAATGATTTGAATAACCTTCAATTGTGCTGATGTCTCTGGATGTTGGGGTAGTTATGCCAAGCACTGGCTACTTGTTTACCCTAAGTTATAAAAAAACAACAACATATATTTGCTATCATCCTCATCAGAGGCACGATGTCCCCGGAAGAGCGCGACCTCTCCCATAGACCGCAATTGATCTTGCACAATTCTTGCAAATAATGTAACTATAATAACGTAAAGTGTACGTCATACCTTTTTATGAACAACTAAAACTACAAAACTTATCAATATAAAACTACAAACATATCACTAGTAATAACACCGTAACTTGTCGGCAATCAGAACTACAATAACTAGTCCGACCACTAACAGTATACACGAAGACAGTACAAAATGTCTTATAATGGTTATGAATTAGAACCAATTAGTGGTAAATAAACGGAGATAGATTAAATTATCTCATCCGATACAAACAAACGTTAAGCTGCCGGTGTATTCTTAACGAGCTTCAACGAGTATTACGTATTAGTCGATTGCTGTTAGATTAAGCTAATTAGTTATGTAAGCTGTGTAATTATTACGTTAGTGTAATCAATCTTCTCTAAATATTCTTGCAATTCAATTGAATGGATTAAACTGTTGTAACAGTTAAGTGGAGTTTATCATATCTATAGAGGTTATTTTTCCGTATGGAAAATCCTTAGTCTTCACACCCATCAACCCTGGGAATGTTCAAATAAAAATTGCAACGTAATTTAATATGTCATATATTAAGTAAAATAAGTAAGTATTCGTTAGTAAAGTACCTAATATAAAACAATCATAGTTGGAAACATGTTATAAATATAAAGACTATAAGTTCAGCCGAAGTGAGCGATGGGCGGAACCTTTGCTCGCCTGCTGCCTACAGCCAGGTTTATTGCAATACATTATGTCAGCTACACAAAAAATAAGTTTTACTTAAATAAATGTACAAAGAAATAATAGGTATTTGCATAATATGTTCCTAGATCCTAGATAGAACAGAATTTTCAGAATTACTTTGGGGAATATTGGTGAAATGGCGCGCAAATCGAAATTAATTCAGTCCTTTCTTTTAGATATACTTTTGTTTTGTAAAATTGAAGTAAACTCCATGAATAAACTGAAAATTGGTACCATTTTTGAATATCATTTCTTCCGCTGCACAAACAACAGGAGAATTAGCGACGCGTAGATGCGGGCTCATGCCCGTAATTGTGGCATTGCCAGCATAAATATGGTCCATTATCATATCAGCAGGTTTAAGCACTTTAAACCTGAAAAAAATTGAGTTGAGGATAGAGCTCCTCGGTCTGCTGGTAATCACTGTGGACAACAACTAATCAAAGGTGACAATACAAATGGATCTAACCTAATTAACAGCTAAGCCTGGATTTAGTGTCAAAAGAATCATTAACAAGTAGATAAATATAAATAAATATTGAAACCGTGCAGTAGAATGATATAGCTATACCCGTTGTAAGTGCCCGGTGATTGAGTTTATTGGCTTTTATTATTAGAGATGTATACAGCAGCAGAGGGATAAAGAGGGTGATGATGAGCAGCCGTTCCAATTGGAAGGTGTTCCGATAGCGGACGAAGGCATAACTGGAATATAGATTACAATCTGGAAGAAAGTAGTGATTGATTGTTCCCATGGGATATGTTTTACGCGCATGTAGTCTCGGGTCCATAGCTAGAGATTCATAAGCAACGAATGGAAGTTTTTACTACGTGACATTTAATGAAACAATAGTTTTCAAATAAGATAAAAACTGTGTATCTAAAGACAGGTTTCATTCACATTATGCTAATCAGTCAATACGCTTGTACTATTTATAGAGTGAAAACAGTAACAAAAGATTTATAACATTCAAATTATAACGTCGAAAATATCCGTTTGGTTAAACGGATATTTTGATGTTATAATTTAACTAGTCTATACCTTGAACTAGCAGCACACCGCTGTTGCAGCCGCGTAACTCTAGTCACTATCCTGAGGAGTAGAACTTCCAAAAAAGGCTGACATCGATATCAGTTTAACATTTTCTAATAAACTCCATACAAACTTTCAATCCAATAAGTTTCACTCCCATAGGAGTACAAATTACAAAATTCCAATAAACAATTTTCATGGCCCAAACTTTAATATTAGTGTTCGCACGGCGATGTCGAATCAGGACATGCCATTTTATATAGAGCTTACGTGAACGCTGTGACAATAGACACAACAAGTTATAACATCCGCCCATATACGTCTGTAAATTGTATTTTTTCACGTAAGGTATAAGAGATCAAACAAGCAGACGGCATCGTTAAGTGAAAATCGTTGGCCGATAATATAATTATTAAGTAGACTTGTTGTTACCTACAGTCCTATTCTCCAATAAATCACCAGAAACTCGCAAACCGGCCGAAACACTACATCTTAGATATCACTTTGAAGCGGTATAACATGTGCAAATGGTAACTCACCGGCTTTCTATCGGCTGCATCACTAAAATCACGGCAATCGGTTAAGAGCACGACTCCATACCCTTCCATGTCCATAAAAAACAAGAGCACAGAAACATGATAATATGCACAGACCTCTCATAGAGTAAGTTACCATAACAATATTCATTCGTCCGCTCTGACACATACACCACGACAAAACATTGCTCAATATAATTTGATCTGGATATTTAACCTATTTCCAATATTAAGGCTATAATTAGTTGCCACTCTAACCGCGGCTATAAACCAATTAAACTTGATACGCAAGATCAACAATGTAGATCACTACCAAATTGAACGGAGTCAAACCAACCACGCCGATTACTCATTCGCACTACTAATTTTAAAGCTATTTACAGTATATAGTATACAATAGAAATATAGTCTTCACTTGTTTTGAAAATATGGTAAATGTGTTCGTTACGAATGTTAAGAAAACTCAAGGACTACTCCGGCTCTAGATAGCCTACTAATCGGGAAAGGCTATGAAGCTGTAAGTAACAAGCGTGATGATACTGTTAACATAATATGCCATGTGCTATCGATTGAAGAAAGCGAAGTAGTTCTATGTGTGCTAGAGAGAAAAACAAAATGAAGCGTGATAATTTTTCATCATTCGTCATTCTTAGTATTCTTTAATGATCCGATGTTATATTAATAACTATGATAAAACATTTAGATCTAATTCGAGCGTAGCGTGGGCAGCCCTGCTAGAATCGACATACTGTCACATGAACAAGTGGGCCTTTATTGATTTAGTTATAGGTGCCTGGTATACTTACCTACAATTCTTTCATAACGCCCACGGATGATATTCTATGGCTAGAGTTTTGGACTAACAGTGCATTTATGGGAATGTTGGAATCAGTGCTTAGATTACATAAATTGTTCTTTCAAAAAATGAAGGAAAGATCCCTATTCACCACTTGGGTACCATATATAACTATCATATTGAAAGTAATATATTGTACAAATAATAGTAAAACTGGTTTGAATGTAGGCCGTGCATAATATTCCGTTTAAAATATGAAGCTTTTAAAGTTATTAATTCAACTAATTAATTGTTTCCTAATCATTTGACTACTTCTACTTATTATTTTATATTTATCTGTTATATAACTTCGATTTCATATTATATTAACAACAA
>JAFELO010000208.1:506099-518135 GCA_017140195.1 Eumaeus atala
GTAAAGCTATATCATTCTACTGCACTGTTTCCGTCAACTATTTCAGTCTATGGTCGGCCACTTATTATAATAATTTCTATTGTATTTAACTGCCTCGTGGTCCATTGGTAAGCATGTTTAAGCACAGTCGTGAGGTCATCGGTTCGATTACCAGGTCAGATAATTTGTAATAACAGCCCGAATTCAGGAAGTTCGCGGTGTTGCATCCTCGTACCTCAGAGGGCACTGGCATCAGTGGTTCCGGATGATGCCTCCCTGTAGCTCCAGCCTCATACCTTGTACTTGGGAGGGTAGGGGACAATGCTGTGCTCAATGATAATCTGACAAATGTATCAAAAAACAAAAGTCGCCTCTCATAACAGTTTCTGTAATATCAGGGGACATTCTAATTTGAACTTAGACATTCTTTTTAACCGAAATGCCGCGGGTAGGACTGTGCGCCTATGCTGGAGAGAAATTTTGTTTTAAGGCCCACCATACCGTTTGGCTCGGTTCACGCTCCACTGATCATGCGGGAAGATCTGTTTGCGCCTTCGTTTTAGCGTACGATCTGACACAACTGGTCTCCTCACCCACGCGAATACTAGGTGTAGAGGCTTATAGACTTTCCCTATTAGACCTTCTGTGGACATCCCATCTGGATTGCTACCTGGTTGCCGACGATGCTCCTCTAGGATGGTTGGATCATTTTCTGATACAGAGTACTGTACCCGTTAAACGCAAATCAAGGTCATATATTTGAAGCTGCCATCATGTCTGGCATTATAGGTCTGCAGATTGGGACGTATACATGGGCGGAGTCTGTTGAAACAAAGGGCTCCCCCTTTTGTTGCATTGTTGTTATTCAGGATATAACAAAAGATCGGGTGTGGTACAAAGCTTTTGGGATGTGCGCGTAATTATGTGGCTGGATTGCTAGCTTTTTAACACACCGTAGCATTGATGTTGTAGTCAATGGTGCATATTCAGACCTATAGCTTATCAATGCTAGTGTTCCACAAGGCTGTGTTCTGTCTCTCAAACCGGTGGTATTCCTTGTTATGCGGACGATAGTGCCATATACACTCACTGCACCAATATTTTGCGACTAGGCCCGCGAACACGTTCCTTTCCTACCTTTATTCCGGAAAAAGTTGTGTCCGAAGTCGGGTCTTTGTTATCAAAAGTCTCGGAATGGAACTGAATATGTCTAGCCCAATTTAACCCCAAGAAAACATGAGTTTGCGCGTTTACCGCAAAAACACCCTTTATCGTTTCTCCTTGGTACTTAAACACTTCTCTAATAGCCCCAATACTTGGTGTCAAAATCTCGAGTAACGTTCAGTTTCGCGGTCACTTTGAAGTAAAGGCTACATTAGCCACTTAGAGGCCAGGCGTGCTCAGTAGGTCGAAGCAGTGTTTCACATAAGCTCATCGGCTGCAACTTTACAAGGCGCAGTTTTGGCCGCACATGGAGTACTGCTCCCAGTTCTGGACTGGAGCCCCGCTATATCAACTCATTACATTTGACCGTTTCAACATGGAGCGGCTCGATTCATAGAGAGCCAAGGTATTTCCAACCAGCTTGATACTCTTCCTTCTACCGCATTTAGCACGAGGCTAGTTCCGAAGAATTTTTCGGACTAATACCTGCAGCTGAATTGCATTACGGACTTCGCGACAAAATACAAAATTTCACCAGCACCGTCTCGAAGTTTCGAGGTCCTCTGCCGTGAGTTTTAAGCTGAATCTTTCCCCGCACTACTTCTATATGGAAACATCTACCACCTCTTCGGTATTCCCGGACCGATATTACTTATCGATCATCATCATACATCTGCGAGGCCTCTGGTGTTGCGCCCAACTATTGGTTTGCCTCCAATGCTACAAAAAGAATAAGGAAAATGAGGGGAAGGGAGTAAACTTGTACCTGCGCACAAACTTGAGCACCGAAATATATCCTGTCCAGTTGGCTGGTATCTATAGAGGAGGCAACCGTGACTGAAGTTCGGCTAGGACGACATTATTCATGTATTTATTCGATGTTAAATCTATGTCAATGTGCTGAAGCGCATAAGAAACGGAAATAGCCCTCCTTCACTATTATTATTTTTATAGACTCCGAATGAATTGAGCACCAACGACATGAAGGTTTGGTGTCTCTCGACGTTCTGTTCAATTCGTGGCCATAAATTCATTGTTTCGTGTGTTGTTAATGCGCGTAGCTTTGCGGAAGTTAATGATTCATAAGCGTTAAAATTAACTTCACGAGCGCTGTTTATAGTCTCTACATCCCAAGTGAAGATATTTTGATTCGGATGTAATTCTGAAGTGTAAATTGTTTATGACGTGGTCGTTGCGTGGCGAGACACTATAATATCGACTGAATAATGTAATGTATATGTTATGGCATAAGTGTAATTTATTGCGCTAACTGGGATTATTGTATGTAGAAATTCCTCAAACACAAAAAATGTGTTGCCAATAAAAATGTCTTGAGTTCCCTTTTATAAATCGTATAAACCAATGTTCATAAAACCAAATTATTAAACAATTCACGTGTATATTTTTGAACAAGTCGAATTTGTTAAAAATAGTGAACACAAATTTATAACTTTGATAGATACTGCTCCTGACCAAAAAAACACCAGACACGGCTTCATACCATACACATTGTCTCGCTATGTGCATTAATATTTATAATAACCTACCATCCGATATAAAAAAGTCTAAACAGAAAGCAATTTGCTAGATAGCTCAGGGACTAGTTATGGTAGAAAAAAAAAACTATGGTGTTCAGTAGTTTCTTTACAACAAGGACTAAATTATCGTCTTCATATTAGGAAGGAATAAATATAAAATAAGACACAAGATAATCCACTGAAATAGTATTATGGATACTAGTATTAGCTACAATCTACACATGAGAGTTTCCGGTAGCCCACTGTACGTACGGATTTATATTGATGATGGTAGCTACCAAGAGGTTCCGAATGTTCGGTTAGCAGCTTATCATGGCCTTCTAAAGGTGGTCGACTAAGACGTAAAAAAGAAATGTAGATACGAGAAACCCGTAGAGCATTTATTGGCAAATTGTTCTAATAAAAGCTTTTTATTTGACGTGGCTACTATTGCTATACTTGCGTTTTTTTATTCACCAGATACACCAGGGTACCACGACTATACTTACTCACATAATACCTGAGTGAAATAAAGGCTACACATGCTTTGCAATATTTTGTAACAGTCCGGCTCATTGAGATGGACAGGTCACGAATGGATCACTGACCGTCCGTCTTGATCCATGGCGCAAGACATCAAAAGACACCGACTTAAAAATACGGAACCCAAATCATTTTGGAACATAAAAAATAGGGATGTGCAAAATGATCTCATAAATATTCAACATATAATAAATTATAGATAAATATGCAATTATCTGAGCCTTAACACAAATTGCGACAACTCCGTCGCTTTCTCCCCGTGACTGGTCGGCTGTGGACTCAGATGCTCTTCACAGATTACCTCCATTAGTATCCATTAGCCGTTTAACTCGATACGATATCGATACCGCATTAGTCATCTATCATATCGGCCAGATGCGTGATTGCGTAAGGTGCTAACTGGTAACCGAACGTGTTGCATTGACTTCGGACAATTTGTCTTGAAACGTGTGGCGTGAATTTTTTGGATTATACGACGTAGTAAGTAAGTAGCCTTTCTACGACTACCGACGCCCGTGAACATCTGCACAATTATGCCTATGCGTCGCGTTACTTTTTTTCGAGAGTGCATAGACCCGTATTGGGTGTTTTTTTAAATATTTAATGCAAAGGTATAGTTGATTGAATGTATTGCCACTTCTTAATGGAAATTCATGTTAACGCATGAATAAATAAAGCACTTGCAAACGAATTTCGAAATATAACATGGTAAGAGATATTCTAAGAAAGTTTTTTAAGTGAAAAGTGTGTCCGGGCGGACTTTTAAACTACCGAGGAGGAAAATGTAAAAATATAAGGACTATAAAACTTAATAAAAACTTCCAACAAAAATTGATATGCACAAAATCGATAGTAGTTTAAGAGCCCTGCGTTTTTTTTTTGTTTTGCGGACTGCTGCTACGTTTGCCCACCTTTACCACACATGGGTCACACTCACAAACAGTACGAAACTGAAGAGTATAGCCATCTCTTTATGGCGGTATCATGTGAGTGAGAGAAGTGGTGCTAGACCTATTCTGCTGTAATGCTACAATGACATTTCCTCTTACTGACCTCTTAATGAGGAGTAAACTCCAAGAAATTAAACGTCATATTTGGCCTTTCATTAACTTATTGAAATTCAATTTCGTACACTTTGTTCTCGTAGTTGCAGTTCCTAGAACTAAATTCACAACATATTTGTAATGTCAATGACACCGTACCAATAATGCGTTTACGCAACAAGCACCTTGACAGTACGCTCTTAATCGATGTGCGCTGACATAATACATTCTACTCGACATTTCTCTCGCACACGTCATCCGCTGCTGTTATTGTAAGCATTTACCAACTTTCTCCTCGAACCAACCGCTCGTTGCACATCGAACACTAGGAAACAGTTGAGGAAATGTATGTGGAGGCGGAAGATATTGTCTTGTTTAGATGAAATGCTAGCGATAACATAATTGCACAAGACCGCTTTGTTCGGAAAACGCACGCAATCATCATACCGACTAATACGATTGGATACTTTTATCGAATTCGATTTCAATCGACTCTGATTGAAAACTTATATCGATTTAACTATATTTATTGCAATCGTAACATAGATTTATAGTATTTGAAAATGATTCTGAATCGATATTGATTACACATGGTAGCGATTGAGTTTTATCCTTTCTAAATCATAAATAATATCACATAGATAATGGATAATTAACATTCTTCATCCGAATATTTGTGTTTGTCCTACATAATAGTAGGCGATCGTATTTTGAGCGGCTCTATGAGACTTAAGAACACCTAAAACATGGAATCCCCTGTTCTTTTGTTTGTGATGAGTTCTCCACCTGTACCTACTTAATTTAGTAATAGGTAGTGCTATGATACGTTGCTGCTGAATTGGGTCAACACGACCATTGAGGTACCTGCCTCTCACTCGCATAATACTAACGTAGAACAAAGTACCTTCTGCGTAACAATTATGATGATTTTATGGTCATCGGCATCTAGTCCTAAAAAGATCCGGATTTTAAGCTTTATATTATAAAAAAAAACAAATGGCCCAAGTGATAATTAGTTTCCTATGCGAAAAAATGTACTTGCACAATACATTAAAAAAGATATTGAATACAAAATAAGAAGCGTAAATCATATGATTATATTGCAATAATCACGCACATCTCGGAAGTTTCTAGATTATGTAAATACTGCATGCGAAATTTTAGCCTTATATTCAATATTACATCAACCCGTGGCTTTACTTGTGATAAGTGTGAAATGAGTTCATAAATTTGTCCATTCTATCGTTCGCTCAGACCGTTACCAGAGTTACAATTGTTAATTTGTCAAAATGTCAAATGTAGCAGAAATATTACCTACCTTAAAATGTAACAACAATTGTATAATAACACTTGAATAAATAAATAAATTTTATATACTTTTTCCACAAATAATTTATTTTTTAATTTACATTTAAATATAAAATGAAAAATATTAATTCCTTCAAGAAGTGACAATACACATGAGACATTAGAGATAGTCTGCATCTAGTCTTCAAATATAAATACCCGTCTCCTACTGCTGTCAAGTGTGACCGGGTCTATCTTCTTCTGCTTTGTCTTAGCCGTATCCCGTTTCTATTTCGGATGATATCGTCGTCTACCTGATCTAGGGGACTTGACGCGGGCGCCAGTTGTTATACAGAGCGGAAGCCAGCTGACGTCTGCAACCCAGAAGGGAAGCTAGGCCCAATCCTAGATTAGGTCTAATTGGAATCCGTGTTTTCGAATATATGTACCTACTCAAGTTAGAAAAACTACAAATATCAAGCATATATATGTCTACACATAAGGAGGATGGAGTGTTGCTGGACCGTTCACCAGGTGGTGGAAAGACGATCTCCGTGTAGTAGCCGGTCCGGGATGAATGCGAGTAGCAGGAGATTGGTCGTCTTGGCGTTCATTGAAAGAGGCCGATGTCCAGCTGTGGACCGATAAGGGCTGATAATAATGATGATCATTATAGCAGATAGCTTCATCCAAGATAGCCTCGAGATAAGTTTTGTTGAGTATAAATTGCTATTGAGTACACCCAAGATTCGTACGGCGTGTTAGCATAATATAAGCCAATGAGCTCTTTCGAACATGGCTACTAAAGGCTTACCTTATGCAAACATTCGTACATCCTTTCCAAACAATTTCTTCTCGAGTGTAAGGGGCATTACGCTTACGTTAGACTTCTTTCAAGTATAATAATTCCCTTTGCAACGTACTTATAAATGTTCGCCTACACCGCACTCAAAGTAACAGCTCTTTGGAATCTTTTCAAAATTAAACCTGTGGATTAACATTGTAAGAAAATTCTTTTTTTTCAGTAGACTGGCAAAGGAGATAGTAATTTGAAACATGTGACATTTGTATTCCGTTGAAGCTGTTTTGACAGATACATTATTATTAGATTTATCCTGTGGCGGTATAATAGAGCAGCATGCAGAATACCAGAATAGAAATACCAGAGTCAGTCGCCCGGGCAAAGGATTTTCTTGATTGTCTTGGCTTTTTTATGTAAAGAGAGCGAGGACACCATCGAATGACCAATTCAAAAACCGCCAAAAACCTCGCATAACTAATAGACGCCCTCCAAGTATAAATGTGTATTATATTCAGATCTGGAAACCATTAAACATGTATATACATTTTGTGCACATTATTATGTCTATATATAGATAAGGAATATAGAAAGCTTAAAATTTATTTATACATTAACATAAATTAGGTGTATGGAAAATATTTGCTTTCTTTTGTCATTAAAATACGCCAATGCGTATCCCAATAGATCAAGACGCTATTGTCAATACTAATCGATTGCCGTACGGCCCTTGCGACAAACTGAAGAATTTTTCGCCAGACAATAAGGTGCTGAAAAATAACCGTTATGGTACATAGCTACTTACAATCGAATTGGCTCAATAGTATGACTATAGAAATATGAATATCTCTCCCACTTATCACTGTCACGTTTCTGCTGCTATTACGAGCCCAGAATCCCTGTCTGCTAAAGGGGGTACGGGCATATTATATTATCTTGTAGGCGTGCGTAGGGCTTTATAGCTAGTTATTTGTAATCTATATCGATATCATCTGTTATAGAAACGGAACAAGGCTAGGGCGGAGATATCGCTAAATAATCCACGAGGAAATTAGACTACTCGTTTGCTGCAATAGTTTTTTTATGTAAAAGAGGGCAAACGAGTAGTCTGAGTCATTTGATGACTACCAACGCTTTATATAGGAGACCCTAGGACAACAAATCTAAATAACATAGTTATTATGCCTGTTTGGCATCTTTCCCTCTTCTCCGTACAATGGGCCGTCGGCTACTCACAAACCGCACGAAACGCGCCAACGCAGATGTCGCTTTACGGCGGTATTATGTGCCGGCCCGATTTCACTGTAATGCAGCATGGCACTACCTCTTTCTCAATTAAAATGCCTAACGCTTCAGACTCTCAGAAAGGAACTCTTTTTATATCATAAGTAGAACCCCGCCCCGACTTCGCACGTTGCAATGAAACTTCACTCGAAGAATAATTTCATCTAAATCGCTGCAGCCGTTATCAAGTATATAGAAAACAATTTCAATGTTTTGAGTATGTGAAAGGTTTGTAAACATCGCGACCATGGTTTAAGCCTTGCGGTGCGGCTCAGTAGCTTAAGGTATGTCCCGATGCTTAGAAGAACCCAAATGAAATAAGGGGCTACTGTTCATACCACGCTTAGAAAAGAGGCAGAAGGTCAGAATAAGGGGGCACCTTTGCGCACGAGACCACAGGCGAAGATGTTTACCTGACCCCATCGTACGGTCCCGAAGTTAGTGAAAGTGCCCTTTTCGCAGTCTCGCGGAACCTCACCAATGGCAAGGCTGATAGCACTAGCGGTAGTTTTAGTAGGTATTCGGCACTATTGTGTGCCGCTAGTCTCACACATCACCAACATGCTAACACGCCGTACGAAGGTTGGGTGTACTCAATAGCAATTTATACTTAACAAAACTGCTATCATCTTCATCTTCATTATTGGTGGCGTGTGGGACCCCACCTTATGATGGGTACCTTAGACCACACCTGGTGACGTCACGCAAATGCCCCCGACTCCCAGCGTAACCAAAGTAAAACTAAAGAAAGAAAAGAGGAAAAATTGAAAGTCATGTTTGACGTAATTATCAAAATACTTTATGTAAAGTACATCACCAACACCTACTGGCGCCTACAGTCGACAGGTTTTTCGTTCCGTCACACAAAACCCAATCTTTTAAGCTTTTTAATATCAGTATATTAGCATAAAAGTAGATACCCAAATCTATGACTTAATTAGGATATCTAAACACACTGCCAGGTTTAGAGGGCAGTTTAACCGTGATTTTATGTATAACCATAACATTATTGAACAGATATATTCCATTTACTATCATAATAATTATCAGATACGAAAAATCCATCCATCGTGAAAGCTGTTCCTTTTATCGCAGAGACAAATGAAATATTAGATTATACACATTTTTATTAGTCTAAGCGGCAGTTTTGATTAGTCTAAGCGGCAGTTTTGACTGCCTCGTGGTCTAGTAGAAAGTGATCGACTACAGTCGTGAGGTTCTTGGATCGAGTCCGTAGGCATTTTTCAATTTGTAATAGGAGTCCGAAGTCAGGAAGCTGACGGTGTTACACCCCGTGCCTCGGAGAGCACGTTAAGCCCACCATCCATTCTCCTATTCCATCCCACCGGAATGGGAGAATGGATGAACAGGAATTACATTGTGCCTGGATACACACTTACGCATCATAATATATCCTGTGCAGTTGGCTTGTCTCTACAGAGATGCCGCCGGGGCCGAAATTTGGCTAGGTCGACATTAGTCTAAGTCTATTACATCATCAAACAGGTAATCGAAGTTTTTGAAGATCACCGACGCCAATAGACAATTGCTTATCAGGCAGATTTGTTTCCTATTTCCCGTTACCTCCTTCAATGGGCCACCAGACACATAAAGAGTGCATGTATCTACAGCGGTGTCATATGAACGAGAGCAATGAATGTGGAGGAGGCTGCTAAGTTATGTAAGGAACTGCCTAGTTATGTAAGGACCGTGATGCATGGCATTCCCTTCTCTCTGCCTGCCCCATTTGGGAGCTGGTGTGATGATGTGTTGTTGTTGTTATTGTTGTTATTGTTATATAAGGGTCTGCAGGATGCCTAGTCTTAGAAATGTCTGTGGGCGGCGGTAGTTACTACCCACCTGCTCGTTTGCCCCCTATCTCATAAAAAATTTACAGCAATGCAGGATGGCTCTAACTTTTTTAATTTACATGAGGTGTGTCGTTTTTAAGCAGTAGTTTAGTTAAGAAGCGAACAAGCAGTTTATCAACTTGATATTGTTTCTCTAAGCCTTAAGGAATGTGTATAGGCCTGAGACCTGCTTGATATGTCTCATCAGATACTCTGCAGTACAACTCGAGACTCGAACCCAGTACGAATGATTATCCACAAATCGTCGAGATAAGTGTGCCATGGGTTATATAATCACAGCCGACGCCAGATCCGCCATGCGCAAACAGCGGCGTGTCAAATTCCATTGTACATTTCACTCTTGACTTTTGAATAAGTGATGACTTTATAACATAACCATATTTAGAATAAGAGAGTAGTGTTCAAACATTTAAACAAATAAATAGAAGCCACGGGCTTTCTAAAACAATGTATCAGATGATTTATGTTTCTTTTTAAATGGTGGGGCTGTTGCCTGTTGCTGTCTAATTGCCGTCCCGTGACAGGAAGAGGAGGAAGTATGATGCGATAACTTCTTATGCGGTGCTAAGCTGAGAAACACATTTTAGTTCAGATTGGCAAATACTATACGCGCCGCGTAGCTGCCACACGTGTTACACAGTACATCAGCTGGACCTACTTCACTGCTTGACATAGGCCTCCCCCACAAAGCGTCTCAGGTCACGGTCACGAGCCACTTGCATCCAGCAACCTTGATATTTGATTGCGTGTACTTTATTACATATATATTAAAATAATGTAGTCTTGTTTTTGTCTCCCCCCCACGACTGTAAATTACCATTTTATAGCATAAGGCCGTGAACGAACAGAAGGAGACTTCAGACCTACTTCTGACTATAAATGCTATAAATAATTGTTTCACTTTTTTATATTCTCCGCCCATCAATGGGCCACCGGAAAACTTGGACAGCACAAAGCGCGACAGTGTGGATGTCATTTTGCTGCGGCATCATGTGAGCAAGACGTACAGCCCCGGTCACGTCTGTAATGTGAAGACGACATGGCACTACCTCGTACTGTCGTAAATAGCAATTTTTTTTTTATAGCATGGCAAACGAGAAATTGGAACCTTATATAGCATAACGATGCGTTGCCCTCCTTTTCCCCCAATGGGCCACCGGCTACACACAATCCACACAAGATGTAAATTTACGGCGGTACTATGTGTCATGCACTATGTATGCAAGTCGCTTGTAGAAGTTAGGGCGAATAACACGACCCGTTATACTTCAAGCTGTCCCGATGAGGTCTGTTAGATTAAAGAGGTACTTCAGAATACATTTCTTCCACATTCACAATCATGAACAAAGTTTTTATATGTGACAGTTTATGACAATGGTTAGCAATACAGTTTTTAATGAGGGTTAGTATAAAGTGAGGGTATGAAGTCTTATCTGGGTAGTTGTCCGAGACTCCCGGCTGCAACTTGGATGGACTTTTATATACATAATTAGTTCCACCAACCCTCAACTTCAATAGTTGAAGATCATCATACATCTTATCTTCATTTTACATCCAAATTTAAAAAGGGAAATAGAAAGAGAAAAGGAAAAGAAGAGTAGTAGAGCTCTGAAAAGGAACACACAATCAATAAGATTCCGTCCCATTCTCTTCGCTTCGTGAGCCAACCAAAATCAGGCAATATATATACTCAGAATTAAATAGAATTTTTTGAAACATAAGATTCTTATAACATGGCGTCTCCAAGAAATCATGAACTCACCCTTTTATATGAAATATTAATTCGTGCATTGTGACACGAATATGTAGGTTCCCAGCGGAAATTAAAAAAACTAATTCATTATCATTTGGTGATGGCAGATAGCGTCAGCCATCCCAAATATATCCGACCTCAACATCGCCAAAAAGAAAAAGAGTGACATTTCTTCAACACAGAGAACATTAAGCATTACGGTCAAAGATGATAGATATACTTTTTTATAAAATGTATATGTAGCAGAAATATAATTGGTGAAATGCTATAAAGAAGGGAAGAAAACAATGGCTTGCAATGCTTCATCCTTGCGTAAAATATGCAATGAAAATATATTCTCTATTCCGTTCTTAGTAAGCACATATCTATAGAACCCACATTTGTTGCTTTAACAAGCATTTCCGTTCCATAATATAACAATTTGAGATAAAACGTATTAATTAATTTCACCGTAATCGAGACTTTTGGCTATTAACCTCTGTATGAGATAGGGAAATGGATTAACGTAAGAACTTAAGATAAGCTCCCCAAATGATGATGTAATTATGTTAAACGTGCAAGTTTAACTATGAGTGACAACCATAAAACATGGTGGCGAAATGTCTAAATTAAATATTTTTTGAGTAATCATACTAAATCTGGTCTAGGTTTTTTATAGTACAAGGGGTCAAACGAGTAATCTGAGCCTTTTGATGACTGCCGGCCCCCATGGACATTCGCATGATTGTCACGCAAATGCGTTGCCCTCCTATGCCCCCCCCCCCACAAATGGGTTAGGTCTAGCAGGGTAGCAAGC
>JAFELO010000209.1:0-14581 GCA_017140195.1 Eumaeus atala
GTTAGCCTCGATCTTATGTGAGTGTTGTAGAGTGCCATCCTCATTTTTAGTGGTATGGCGCTCGCCCGCAGGAGTGGCGCCAGCCTAGCGGTGGCTGATCTGGCCTTTCTGATGGCGGTTTCGGCCTGACGAGCCATCGTGAGTCCGGGGTCTAGCACGATTCCCAAGTAATTGGCTGTCCTGTGCCATGGAATCGCGACGCCCTGTACCATGAGCGCGCCTGGTGCGGTGTGCGGTCTGGGAAAGGTGATCGCTTGTGTTTTAGATGGATTGATCACCAGCCGCCATTTCTGGAGCCAATCCGGCAGGAGATCGAGGGTTTTCTGTAGTTTTTTGGCCGCGTGCCTCACGTTAAGAGACGCGGCCAGGAAGGCGGTGTCGTCCGCGTAGAGCGCGGCGGTCACTCCGGGGAAACAGGCACGTCCCCGGCGTAAAAGTTGTAGAGGGCTGGCGAGAGACAGCTCCCTTGTGGTACACCTGCACGAATGCATTTCCTCTCGGACAAGACCCCGTCCACTCTTAACTGGAATGTCCTGTCAGAGAGAAATGACGCAATCACTTTTATGAGAGGTTTAGGCACATTGCTTTGGATTAATTTGTATGTTAACCCGTTATGCCATACGGAGTCGAATGCTTTTTGCATGTCGAGGAATACGGTGGCTACAGCTTCTTTCTTGTTTCTAGCCACTGCAATCAAATGGGTGACCCTGATCAGTTGGTGAGTGGTACCGTGGTTGGGTCGGAAACCGAATTGCTCGTCTCTGAGTGGTAGAAGGGGGGAGAGTTGTCTCAGTATGAGCAAATCTAGGGTCTTCGACAGAGTGGGTAGCAGAGTTATCAGGCGATAGTCGTCCGCTCTCCTGCTGTCCTTACCCTGTTTTTGCAACATAGTGGGGAAGTGTCCAGTGCGGACGATGTCGTTCAGCAGTCTCGTTACTGCGGCGATCGTCTTGAATGGAAGGTGTCGCAAGGCCATGTTGGTGATTCCGTCATGCCCTCATGCCCGGGGGCCTTTCTGGGTTTCAACCCCTTGATGGTGTTCCGTACCATGTTGGGTGAAAAGTGAAATGCCGCTGTGGCGATTTCTCCCGTGCCTGGGGCTTCCAGGTAAGCTTCGACCGCGGCTTCGACCCGGGCGGTGTGCTCGGAATCGATCGGTGGGAAGGGGGTGAAGTGTGCCTCCAGATAGGTCGCGAATATATCCGCTCTGTCCGGGGCACTGTATTTTGTAGTGCCGTCTCCGTGTATTAATGGCCTACTTGGTGCTTTCCTCTTCGTTAGAGTGCGCGTCAGGACCCGTAGTGACTGCCAGTCTTCGTCGGCCTCCTCGATTCTCCTCGACCATCTGCCCGAACTTAAAGCCGCAAGTTCGGATTTGACCCTCTCAGTGAGACGGTTCAGGTGAGTCTTTATCGTGGGGCAGCGAGTAGACTGCTATCTTCTTCGGGTGGCTCTCTTCTCTTCGAGAAGGAGTTGGAGGCTTCTTGGCAATTTGTCCTTGCCATTGGCGCCTGAGCACGAGAGAGTTTCGGTGGCCTTCTCTAAGGCGGTGCAGATTGAAGTCTGCATCTCTTCGGCTAGTTTCTCCACGTCTTCCGCGGTGTTGACGGGGAAGTTCGGGGTGGAGTCGTTGAGGCGGGAGGCAAACTCTTCCCAATTTACCTTTCGCCTGGGGGGAGAGGTGGTAATTTGCACGCCTCGTTGTGTAATTCCGCCAGCACTGGCATGTGGTCAGAACCGAGGTGTTCCTCCAACACTTCTAGTGAGAAGTGGCCCTCTAGGTTCTTCGTGATGGCCACGTCCAGTACGTCTGGCTGGAACGCTTGTTGATCCGGATAGTGGGTCGGATCCGTGGGGCCGTGGACCGTGTAGTCCATCTCGTCTGCGTCCGCGAGGAGTCTCCTTCCGTTCGCGTTCGTGAGACGAGAGTTCCAAGACGGGCTCTTGCAGTTGAGGTCGCCGGCGATCACAGTCGGCTCTTCTGAGTGGAGCCGGTGGATGTCGGCGACGTCCAGTGCGTCACCCGGAGCCTTGTAGGCTGCGAAGAGTCTGGTCGGCTTGTTGCCCGCCTTTATCTCCACGCCTATCGCTTGGAACGATTGTATCGCAGGGACTGGGAGTGGCTGGTGTATGATGTTTCTTTTGACCAACACCATCACTCCTCTCTTCGCTCGGTCGTTGGGATCGTCGTGTCTGTACGACGTGTAACCGGCGATGAAGAATCTCTGTCCGGGTCTCAAGTGGGTCTCGCCGATCAAGGCGATGTCGACCTCCTGTGCGCACAGGAGTTGCGTCAACAGCGCCCGTCTATTCGAGACGCCCCTCGCGTTCCAGAAGAGGATTCTTACCTTGTTTACTTTAGTAAATATACGTTGCTATGATATATATTATTATACATATATAGTTAATCATCGTCTAGTGTCATGCACCATGTATGGAACTACCTCCTCCTATGCAGCATGGCACTATCATCTTACAAATAATATATGGTACTTAACATACTATGAGAGAAGGAGAGAAAAAATGTGTTGCTGATTCTTTTCAGGTTATGGCTAAAGTTGAACTGATGACATAGTATGGAGGTTTGAACATATTTGTAAAACATTGTTTTAAATATTTTTTCGAATAATTCATTTAAAAAAAGTTAATATGTTACATTTTTCATATTTAAAAATATAATTTTTAACTATTTAGATAGATATAAGTGGTAAATTAGGGTTCATATTCTTATTATTTCCTACATTAAAAAGTGCCACCAGGATGGGCGGAACAGTCCAAAAACACATTAAATCGGAACCTCTTTCAATCACCCTTCTTTTTTGTTGACGCGGGGAAAATCATTGACGTACCATCACCAGCCTGGGTGGGGTCCAAACTACACTTCATCAGAGCACGTCGAGGACTCCGGTTTCCTAGAGGGTTTTTCCGCGGCACATTACAACCATACCAACTTTGGGACAGTGCAGGTCAGGTTGCCATCCTCGCCCCTTGCAGAATGCTCAAAATCGGGTGGGTTTGTCATGAGTTTTCGTAAGGTGCCTGGGTTCACCCCAGGCTACTGAACCCTACGACTACGACAAGGTTGGAATCATGGTGGGTCTAAAAACTATCCTCTACTGACTTCTACATTATGTAAAACAGATTCTTTGTGTGTCGGGACACGAGACTGGAGTTTACTCCATGAAAACAAACATGAAGTGTTCACTAGAGATTTAATCGATGTAGACTCGGCTGATACTGTTTCACACCACTTCATTCCTCATAAAATTATTTTCATGCCGCACGTTTTAAATTGCTTCATGCATTTGCAAACAAATTTTAGGAAGAGGTAGTGCCATGCATGGCACTACCTCTTCGCATCGGCATAGTTACAATGTGGATGTCCATGGACGTCGGTAATCGTAAGAAGGCTACGATTGCTCATTTCCACCCTATTCTGTAAAAAAATACCTTACAAAATATGCGCACAAACGGTGGCATCTTCTGATTGCTTTGCATCATACTACTGGCGATGTATCATTATCTCCTTGAAAACCTCGCAAACTTAGTATTTGATGTAAATTTCAGCTTGATTGTCCACGCGTTCCCGAGAAACAGATCTTGACAGATGGCGACAATCTTACAGATGGGCAACAAAGTTATAATTTAAAATATTAAATATTTTCAATATTTTTGGTTCATTCCGCCTGCCATTAGGGAAATAAGGAGACAGTATTCATATACATATTTTACCATAACGCTGTTTCAATTAGCGACAACAGTTACACAAACAGATCTACAGCATTCTGCGGTTCTCTATAATAATTAACATTGTGAATAGAATTGATCAATTAATTAGAAACAAGTGAATGCACAATTTAAACGATGGAGAAAAAGTTTTATTGTTTTGCAATATTGTAATCGTTTTTAGTAGGAGGTAGTGCCATGCTGCATTGCAGCCGAATCGGGTCGGTACGATTGGGGAAACCCGTCGCTAACATGATACCGTCGTAAAAGTGGCCCATTACGGGAGGAGGGGGGGACGATCGCTTTTTCTCGTTTCATCGCCATCATCATCATCAGCTGGATGACGTCCACAGCTGGACATAGCTTCCCCCATAGAACAGCATACCCTCCAACCCCCCCACAACCACATCTATATTAGAAAAAAAAAATTTGCAGTTCAGACGGCTCATTCACAACGGTTTAATAAGTGTCTACGCTTCTGCCGTCCTCCCCATGGGCCGCCGGAAACCGACAAACTGCACGAAACGTCAATTTACAGTGGTGGCATGTCAGCGAGAGTGTGGATCCGAATTGGCCAGCGTGATGGGGGACAGGGTGGGACATGAGTAGCCCATTGCAGGGAAATAGGAAAGCATGCCAAACGCATGAATGTCAATGTCAGATGTCTATGGGCGTTTTCGTTACTACTATTTCACCGGGGGTAAACGATCGATATGCCCTTATTTTTTTTTACTTTTCAGAGAATGTCACCACTCTGATAGTGTCTGTCCGATGCGTACATTTATTTATACGGATTTCCAATTACTTCGTGAGAAATGTATTAATTATATCTGTCAGAGCAACATCCGTCATTGATGCAGTTATTGTTCTATTGTTTGTGCCAGCAAAAAAAAACATCTAATTGTTACTTAAGATATATAAGGTAAGTGTCCAAGTAGCCGGTCACTTGTTGGTTGGAGTATACTAGAAATGGCTCGAATTGTGGTGAGTATTTTGTTCTATTTATTTTATGAACTATATATGTATAATAATATATATCATAGCAACCTATATTTCTCACCAAATTCACAGAAGAGCAAAATAATAAAAATAGGACAAATAAAATCTTTATTTTTGCAAAAATTACACAATTTATGCTAGACTTATTACAATAAAGATGTTCTAATCTTAGCTCATTGTAGACCTTGCAAAAAATGGCCAATAGCTCGTTATTTGCTGACATAATTGCCAGCGCCGGTATTCCGCATGGGCCATTCCGAAGAGGGTTTTTGTGTAAAATTTGTCGTCCGTTATTCGCGGACGGAGCCGGGCGTGAATCGCTAGTATTTATATAAAGGTACCTCCGTTTTGTTCCATAGACTATATTTAAGATAGCAGCGGCTGGAAAATTAATAGAACCCATCTGTTAAAATTGTAAAAAAGAACAGTGCAGGGTTGACATTTTAAAGATATTTTGATACGTGGCGCTCTGTTTTATCTATCTTATGAAAATAATGTCTCAAGGTACCTAATGGATAGGGAACCGGCGAAAAAATGGGAAAATGTTTTAAAAATACATTTAAAATATCATTGCCAAAAATAAAACGTGATTGCACTACTAAGTTTTCACTAAACTACAGTTTTAATTTTATGGCTTTATTTTGTATTTCTGTTGTAACACGAACTGAAAAGATTGTTTGAAAAGTAATCGCTGAGAAATCATATTATTTTTTGCATTCAGAAGAAGAATCATCTGAAAATCGAATCGAAAGCAATCATTATACCTATATGTCATTTGAAAATAACGGCAAATATGTTTAAAATAACAATATTTGTTATGTTTAAAATAAATTATATTGTGTTATTGTTTTGTTTGATAATTTAAGATAATCCATAATATTCGTTATCCTCGGAGTTTTGTAAACACTAACGCTATAGCGTTACTATTTACGAAACATTGCATGGTTTTTATATTTTTTTCATAAAAAATGTAAAAGACCTCGGTACGCGTTTGGCACTTTTCCGCCAAGTGCAGCCGAATCATGTATGTTTTACCAAAACAAGTATATCTTAACAAAAAGAAGTCAAAATAATTAATTTTAATGTGGAGTGTAAATCCCTTTTCCCGTAATAGTACGTTTAATTCATCTGTATATTTTTGCTAGTATAACATTTATCAAGCCCTACGAAATACGCTCCGCGAATTTTACGTTATTTGGCTCCTGTAAAGTACAATTATAGCTGCACTAGTCTCCTTCATTTCCTCAAGATGTCCCCGACATACTCAATAGGAGTGAGGTCGGGACTTTAAGCTGGTCAGTCCAGCAGACATGTTCTTAGCTCTAACATACTCGGATATCAGAGGCACGTCCCCTAATTGTTGGGGACGTCCGTAGACATCCATAAAAATGTAATTATCTTCAAGAATGGCCTACGTGTCTCATGATTTATCTGGTATATCTCTGTGCATTTAATGGCGACGAAGATTTTATGTGTTGAAGGGATTTTTATTCCGTTGTCACCGATAGATAGGGTCATTCCCGAAAAAGTTTTTAGTGTTCTACTTAATTTGTTTCGGTATTCACGGGCAGAGCCGAAACGGATTTCTAGTAATATGTAATATTTATTTCAGATATGTCTATGTCTGCTAGTGCTGGTATCAGCAGCGCTAGGCGAGGACGCTCCAGTCGGAGGCAAACCACATCATCCCGATCAGTCAGGGCATGCGGACCACACGGACCATCCCAGTGTCGCAGGTCAAGAAACACCTACGAACCACATGCCTGATGCACCGAAACTTGACAAAAACCTACACAAGATGAATGAAAAGTAAAACCTATCCCCATGAAGCCTAGACCTTTCGTATATATTTTGAAACTATATTTTAATTTCACAATACGTTAAAATTAAATCCCGGATTTTAAGATTCGTTAATTGTAGTGTCTGTTATAATTAAAAAAAAACTGTCATTCAAATTTATTTTTAATTTTGTTTAAATTGGAAATAAATAAAAAAATAGCTTTACCTTGGTTATTTAGATTTAAGTGAGAGGATATCTGTAGAGATCTTAGAATTAGCAACAATTAATAATTATCATTTTATTATAAATTATGATTGTACAAAAAGAATGACAAGTGCAATGTAGGCACCGGGCAGTGGTCAGGTGGAGAGATAAGATTCAATTTGTAAACGATAAATTTAAACTTATTTAAAATTGAGAAGTTCGTTTCTTTAGTTGACGCTAATAGAACGGTATATAGCCCATATAACGAGTTCGATGCCACCACGCTACCACAACCAGGAGCGGAGTACGCGGGTTATGCGGGTGAAATTGCAGGGCGCTGATAGTCTATTATAATCGAAACTATGGTCACATAATAAGAACGGAAGAACAAAGCACCCTGATCCAGTTCATGTAATTTTTAAATGATTAGAATGTCAAGGAATATATCTGTGAGAGTCTGAGATGTTCAAGTGAGTGGACATCTTGATATGAAGGAATATGTTGATAAAATAATGTGTTAATGGTATTCGAATAATCATGTTATAATAGTTTAGATAATGAATATAGTTTCTTTTAAATATGAACCGTGGTCTAGGCCTGACGACCAGAGCTTTGATTAACATGTCTGTTAAATTATGTATAAGTTTACAAGCAAATAAAAATGGCTGCAGCTTTTATCAGTTTTATTATATATGGCCCATTGGGGAGGCGGGGAGAAGGAGGGCAATGCATCGGCATAGTAATTATGTGGATGTTCATGGGCGTCGGTAGTCGTAAAACTGTCGAATGGTAGAGATTTCTCCAGTCGGAAAAGGATGAATTTTATAGCGGTAAATTAGGAGTAATATGAAGAAATACTGAAACCAACAATATTGCTTATATATAAAATAAAATTTGCCAACGGACACTCTGACTTCAGAACACTACTTAAAGTTCATTTAAGCGTCTCCAGATACTGTTGTTATATGTTTTCGTAAGAGATGCTACTGTTGCATGACAGACAGTGCGGGTGGGCGTGAATACCTAACACGGGGTGCGAGCTTCCATCCACTTCACACCCAGTTGCTTATCAAAATAAAGATATAATGTCTCTCAACTTTAATACGTACACAGAATTGTGAAAAAAGTCCAAAGCCCTCATAAAAGTTAATCTTATTAAAACTTTCATCATCATCACTTACCCACCTCCACCCATGCTCCTACCCCCCTCTCGGTATACGGAGCGAATCATGAGAGATGCACAGAGGTTTGGTCATCGGCTCTGTTCCCCCGCGCGCAATTCTTGACTCCCTACTCTTTACTTAAGTGCCCTCAAGTTATTTCACTCTCCCCTTTCTGGGTCTGACTCCACAAAGACAGGTATCCGGTAAGAATCGATATGCATGACAGTGCAATATTCGGAACTCAGATGCTGGAGCAGTGTAAACACAATCTTGTCATCATTGACCAAAATCCCAGCTTTCAAAGTAGCTCCACACTAAATAAGTCTTTTATGCCCGAAGTTGCATACTGTTCTTGAAGAACGAGAAAAAATCTAAGTTCATTTCGCTTGCAAATACAAGCAGCTCAGACGTGGCAGACTCCGATCCCTGAAGATTGAGCTGTCCTATCGAGATAACATTTCTCTCCTTATCCATATTGAGTCATGTTGACTGGCTGTTGTTCCGCGTATATACTGGTTAGCAGGTATGGCGACGTTGGTAGCGCTGCGTATGTGGGCAGATGCTTGACCGGAGCTCACGGTCAGACTTAGTTGCGCGTATTTTAGTTTTGTCGATGTTTTGTTTTTAGGTGTTCAGACTCGGCAAGCTTCAGTTCTAAAGCAGCAACTACAGCCAAAACGCTTTGGCTAGCCTGGTTTATTGAATTCATTTTAAATTTAGTTGCGCTGACCATTACGTTGGATACTTCCGCAATGCACCGCAAAGATTTCTGGACGGTATCCAGCTTCTGAATTTTGCTCATAGCCATCAAACTAGATTCGGTCACTGTGACTGCCGGTGCCACACTGTGTAGTACCTGTCGCTGGTGCAGTAAGGATTCACTCAACACGAGGAGCGGTCGCGAGACTGTGCGGCGTTCCTCACACCTCTTTCTCTTCCTCAGGCGACGTAATTGGTCTCTTTTGAGGCCGCGCGCTTTCCGTACTTAAGTCCATGGTGGCGGCCTGTGAGCTGAATCCGTGCGGAGGTGTCTCAGCAGGCAATGTCCTATGAGTGAATTCCGCCTCCCTACCGATTGACATAAGCTCCTCAAGCTCCAGAGACTTGCGACGAACATCCATCTCATAGAGCTGCCGAAGTCGCCCCTCCTCATCATCCGCCATATCATCATATCAGCTCCTACTCCCAACTGTCCCACTGCTATCAAGTTTGCGGGAGCGGCGTAAGTGAGGCGTGACCGGATACACGTCTTGTAAATCCCCAGTTTCGTCCGCGTAGGGGGTCCGGACACTAGTACCATTCTGGCCTCGTTGACCTCTCGGTCCACCTGCGAGCCCATCCGGAGCACGCGGTCGATACTGCATCCGAGATACACAACTGGGGATTCCCAAGACACATCCTGGCCTATGAACTTTAACCGCTCCGGCATGGAGCGCCTCTTGCTGACATATAGCGCCGTCGTCTTATCCACGTTGACGGACATGCGCCACTTGTTGAGCCATTCCGGCAACCGGTCCAGAATGCGCTGCATGCACCCAGTTGCGAGCTCCGGCTTTCGGGACGAGGCGCCGTATGCGCTGTCGTCGGCGAACAGCGCGAGCATGACATCCGCCTCACCCACTCCCGATGGATCGTTGAGTGTGGGGATGTCATTGGTATAGGCCGTGTATAGGTAAAGGGATAGGCAACTGCCCTGTGGCACTCCGGCACGGATGGCCTTCACCGAGGAGTGCCTCCGCTACACCGCTACCCGGAAGGTCCTACCTTCCAAGAATGACGCCACTAGTCTCACAAGCGTCAGCACCCGGGACTCCTGTACAAGTTGATGGACGCCGGCGTCCATCAACTTGTACAGGAGTCCCGGGTGCCACACCCCGTCGAAGGCCTTCTCCATATCGAGGAAGACCTGTTCATCTCTACAGACAAGTGGCGGATCACCCGCGTCAGTTGCAACGTGGTCGAGTGGCCGCTACGGAAGTCGAACTATTCATCCCTTGTGGGAATGTACGGCTTCAGCCTCTGAAATAGAAGCCTCTCGAACAACTTGGCGATGTGGGACAGCAGCGTTATCGGCCGGTAGCTTCCGGGCAGGCTTCGGGGCTTGCCCGAAAGTGGGCCGTCCGGAAAATGCCATTTGAGATCTGTGTAAAAGCCACGGCTGCTCGCCTAGGCATCATCACCAGTGCTGTGGGGGGGATGTCATCGGGGCCTGGATCTTTGCTCCTCGAGGGGCGGAGTGCGACTTTCCGCAGCTCTGAAGGGGAGATGAAATCCGCTCAGCGGAGCGGCGGATTCGGGCTCTGAAGAAGCTTTCGAATTCGACACTTCACCTGCTCGTGGTGCTCTGCGGACGACGGCGCCGCTGGGTGTGATGAAAACTGTGTGTGTAGATGTGATGCGGGCACTACGGCACGAGCCTGCGCTCCGTAGTGTTTCACGCCTGTGGTGTCTAGGAGTGGAGTGATGGTGGTTTTTGGCCTCGTGAGACGTCTGTTTAGGGCGTGCAGGTTGGTGTCGTTTTCGCTGGCATGGAAGACTGTACTCTCCCAGCCTACTCTACAACACTCCCTCACCTTCGTAGATAGTTCCTCGGCGAGCTTGTTAAGTTGTGTCTTGATCCTCGGACAGAGTTTCCTCATCGGACGTTTCCTCTGTAGGTCCGACAGTAGGCTCGAGGGAACTCACCCCGCCATCGCGCTGTCACCGGTCACGGTGGCCGCCGCCGCCCGCGCCTCTCGGATTTTTTCCGTGAAGCGGTGAGCAGTGGCCTCCACCTCGTCCGGGGTAGACAGCTGGCCGGCGATGGTGAAGTCGACTAGGCTATCCTAATAGACAGCACAGTCGATCATCTCTCTGGTCTGCACTAAGGAATGCTCCGGTATCAAGTGTGACGAGGATGGAGTAGGTGTTGAGGACGTACAGGACCTCGGTGTGTTGACCGTGGCCTGGAGGTTCTGGTGTAGGGCGATGTCCAGAACGTCCGGTTTGCACAGGGGATCCGTAGGCACGTGGGTAGGCCACGGTGGTTCTTGTACCGTGTAGCCGCGCTCTCCCGTATCCTCCTACAGCCTGAAGCCAGCGCTGTTCGTGACGGCCGATCCCCAAGCTGGATGCTTGTAGTTCAGGTCGCCGACAAATAACACCTGGCCGCCGTTCCCCAGCACGTTGTAGACATCACCTAGGTCGAAGCTGTTCCCGGGATGTCTGTACGACGCGTAGATCTTGAGTTCCTCCCCCGCCATGTGAATGACTATGCCAGTCGAGCCCATGTCGGTGACCCCTTCACCTCTGTCTTAGCTCGTCATGGACAACGTCCCGCCGAACGAGCACGGCCGCACCTCTGTACTGTCTGCCGTACGGCGACACCTCGTCCCTTCGATACGCGACGTAATTCGGTAGCCGGAGGCTCTGTGTCGGCCTGAGCCAAAT
Organism: Eumaeus atala; assembly: GCA_017140195.1. Lineage (NCBI taxonomy): Eukaryota > Metazoa > Arthropoda > Insecta > Lepidoptera > Lycaenidae > Eumaeus > Eumaeus atala. Next base: position 11,302 of record JAFELO010000209.1, read on the forward strand.
CTCGCCCAGCAGAGTGACATGAAAGTCGTACTGCTGAGCGACCAGCCGAAGACTGTCACCCTTGCCCCCTATACCTCCGGGGTTCCAGTAACCGACCCTGAGCTCGTCACGGTCCATCACTGGCTACCCGTTGGTTGGCCCCGTGCGTGCATGATTTGCGCCTAAATTCGCGGGTCCCTGAGCACTCTGGACAGCTGGTCCTTCACGATCGCCCTCAGCTCCTCCCTGACGATCTCTCGCATTGGCTTCCTGAGATCGTCAGCGTGGACCCTGGGCTCGTCGGTTCGAAGCGCCCCGGTCCCCGCTCAGGTGGTGCGTGTTCCGGGTTCCTAGACTGTGTGGGTACTCGGCGCACTGTGGTTACGGCGGTCTCCTGTTGCGGAGGGTGGCAGCTTTGGACGGCCACAGCTTGGGGCTTCCTCTTGCGAGTGCGCCTCCTTTTGGGCTTGGCCGTCGCCACCTGCCTGGGTTTGGGCTCGTTGGCCCGGGCGGTAAGGGATGGGCCTGGGCCGTACTCGACCTGTCCCTCCTTCCACAACCGAGCCGCGGGCGCAGGGGCGGCGTGGTGTCGGCTGTGAGGGACCAGTCGAAATTGGTCTTCCTGCACAGCGGACTTTCGGATGGCCATACCTCTGGCTCTGGCCTCCCTGAGGAAGGTCCTCACCTTCGGTCGTTGGCGGTGTGTGGGCCCTTGCAATTGGCGCAAGCCGGGGTGGCTCCTTACGGCAGCGGGCAGTCCCCTACTGTATGGACGCCTCCGCAGCGAATGCAACGAATTTCCCTGTGGCAGTGCGCAGAAGAGTGTTCGAAGAGCTGACACCGGTGACACTCTGCTTATCCCTGTCTGCCCTCCCACGACTACTCCGGGCATGCAGAGGAGCTCTTTCACCACATAGAGGCGTCCGAGTTCCTCGCTGTTCAGGTGCTCGTGTTGCGCGTGTTACAGGCAGCCGGGTCTCCCGCCTCTCGCTGGTATGTGCCGCACGTAGCGCACCGGGAAGCACAGGCCCCTGAGCTCCTCAGCGATGCACTCGGTGTCCGTCCCCACTGGCAGACCTCTAATACCTCTAATACCTTGGTGGGGAGGTCTGAGGGTGGGGAGTAGCCGTGCCATTTCACAGCCGGGTTCTCCTTTATAAGGGCTTTCAGGAGTGCCTGGTGCCTGTCCGGAACTCCTCCGGCATCTGCGTCTCAAACCTAATGCCCTTTCCAAAGGGCCGGACGTTGGGTTGTCCCAGTACGTCGCGCAGTGTGCGGATGTGCCTCTACCAGTCTGGCAGAAAACTCAACGACTATCGGGGGTACTCCGCTAGCCTGCGCGGCGGTTGGGAAGCACTGGGGTGTTGAGCGTCTGGCTTTTGGCAGTAGTAGCAGGCAGGAATGGGGGGAAGGAGCTCACTGTACTGGACGCACCTTTTTGGCGCTCTACAGAGCTCGCTACAGCTACAGGCGCGATAATGCGTCGACCGAGCCGCTGGAGAAGGCGGCTTCGATGTCCCCGGCAGACGAGTCCTCCTCGGGCGTCACTGGACCAGCCGTAGGTGACGTAGCTGGTGACATGAATGGAGATCTACGTCTTGGTGGTGAAGGTGAGGTGGCGGTTGAGTGCGAAGACTTTCCGTGGCTAAGTTATGGAGCACCCGCGTCAACTGCAGTGTGGTCGAGTGACCGCTTCGGAAACCGAACTGCTCCTCCCTTATTATATTGGGACATACAGCTTTAATCTCCGGAGCAATAGCCGCTCGAACAACTTAGCCACGTGCGACAGCAGCGTGATCGCCCTGTAGCTTCCGGGTAGGTGCCGAGGCTTGCCCAGCTTCGGGAGGACGACGATTCTCCCTTCCTTCCAGATATCCGGAAAGTGGGACGTGCAGAGAACGCCGTTAGCTATCCTAGTGAGAGCCACGGCATCATCACCAGTGCTGTGGGAGAGTGTTGTCGGGGCCTGGTGCTTTCCGCAGCTCGGCTGGGGAGATAAAATCCCCCCCGCCCAGCGGCGGAGACGAGCTCGAAAGGAGCTCTCGGACACGGCCCTTTACGTGCTCGTGGTGCTCGGCAGCGACTGGCGCTGCTGGGTGCGGTGTGAATTATGTTTGTAGGTGGCTGGCGTGCATGTCTGCTCGTGTCTGGACGTTGTAATAGCGTTGGCCGTTTGAGTCGGTGAGTGGGCTGATCGTGGTTTTCGACCCGATGAGTCATCTAGACCGCGGGGGAGGTGGAAGCTGCGGCCTGTAGTCTCACGGCCAAAATCCGGGAGGCACAGACCGCGGCGACCGTCACCACGGTCGAGGCGCGCCGTCGCAGTGACCTCCCTCCCGACCTCCTGTCTGATCTCAGGATGAAAAGACAGTTGAGGAGGCTCTGGGCCCGGAAAGGCCGATCTCAATCGAATACAATCGACTCGCTCATAAATAAAGAGTTATCTATCTCTTTATCTATCTAATATTAAGATAACGTGTCCTTTCACTAAAAAAAACAGAATAACTTGCAGCTTGTGTCCAGGTTGTGGGTAGACAAATAAATTTCTTACCACGTTACCACGTATAAAGTTTAGCTACGAAAACGTGTTGATTTCGCAAACTGATTTATTACTATGATCACTGTAACCCTTATAGTCAACACCAAATACTAATGAGGTCGAAAAGTAGAAAAAAAAAAACATATTTTTCGAAATATTTAGCGCAGCACGTACGAATACTGTCACTTTGACAATTGCCGGACGATAACCTCATCATCATCAGCCGGACGACGTCCACTGCTGGACATAGGCCTCCCCAACAGCGCAACAGGTCACGGTCACGAGCCACTTGCATCCAGCGGCCGCCACCTTAACCAAGTAGTCAGTCCATCGGGAAAGAGGCATTCCCACACACCGTCATCCAACTTTAACTAGCTACAATAAGGTCGAAAATAAAAAACAACCTACTCAAAATATAAGTGAGCAGGCATTTGGTGAGGACATTTTTCATGTGGTTTCTATCCTTTAGGTATCTACTTCTACGGTTAATCGCCGCCGTAAGGTAACGGGACAAAGACGATAAAAAAAGTATCGCGAACACAGATAATGATTGATAAGTAAACTGACACTAAAAAGGATTAGCGCAAATCATGTTTGACGTAATTACGTCAATAGCCACGTTCTTGTAAATTAATAATTAATTAATATTTATAAGTAATTAATGTTAATAATTAATTAATGTGAATAAATAATTAATGTTAACAATTAATTACACATTCTTTATTCGTCGATTCAGTTTTCGAGCAACTGTTCGAAAGCTGA
>JAFELO010000209.1:14596-39940 GCA_017140195.1 Eumaeus atala
ATTCATATACCATTCTGTATGCCTGTCTCCTGGCTGACTTTTAGCTAATATAAAGATAATCACAAACCGCACGACACGCGACACCGAATATGTCCACTTTACGACGATATCATGTGAGGAGAGGTACCTCCCCGGTCGTAACGGCCCAAGAGTGATGTAGGTAATTTTTCACTTTGATACAAACACGCCAGTCATTAAGGCTCTTTACACCACTTTGGAAGAAGAAAGAAAGAAAAAGGTGCCTTTTTCGGTCCTGAACTTATGCCGTGAAAGAGAAGAGGAGCACGATACAGCTTCATCGGATTACTATGAGTTTTCGTCTTATTACGAGAGTAGACTTCGACAGGACATGGGTAGAAAGAAGGACCGACCACAGATGGGAAAGATGCATCCCGATATGAGTGTGGGTCCTATACTTCCATACTATCATCCTATATCTATATCGGAGAATACCCGTCCTCTTATTTACACAGACAGTTTCTTTCAGAAATTCCTCTCTCAGTACATTATTAAAAATGCGGTCATCATAAGTAGCGCCAAATATTCTTCGCAACGATCTCATCTCAACCACATTAAAAAAAAACTGACGTACATCCTTTACCCAAAGCGTATTCAAGTGGATAGTAAAATATTACATACACTTCGTGATCATGATTTTTTTAATTTATACCTTTTTAATAATTTTTAATAATATTTTCATAGAACACGATGTTATGTGTTTATGAATGTATATGTTACCGAAAACGTGATGTACACACATGAGTAATGAAAGAGAGGTATGGGTGTTAATGACGCGCTGCAAAGGTGTGAAAAAAAAAACGCTGCCACGAAAATTCGCACAATTGCTATGCCGATACGTTGCCTTTCCTCCGCTCCACTGGGCAAATTAGTTATACTATGACCTATTGGATCTTCGCTTTGATTTCTAACGTCCTGTCCTCCTACGTAACGTACGAAAACTAATAAATCTCCTAATTTGTATAATAGATGCAAAAGTTTATACATATAAATTATACGGAGGTATATACGAACATATTTATTAATCTTTCAGAAACACACTACTAAACAGATTTAGATGATATTCGGCAAACATTCATTTGTTGTAAGGAATGACCTAATTTTATTTTATATCCCCAAAAAATGAATTATTCATTTCGAATTGATTTTACAGAGGTTAACAAACTCAGTCATGGAGAGTTATCGATGGTGCTACATTGCCAAGCAGGCGCTGGACCAACGGCTTAGTGATATTCAAACACCGCCAACTTCTTCTCTCCGCGCTGTTATAAGAAATTGAAAAATCTCAATAACACTTTTTTCGTCCCACCCGGAAATCGAATAAAAGTGTTCGGTTGAACTTGTTTGCCATTGAATCACGAGGCAGTTTAAAATAATTTTATTACCAAGGGACACCGCGTACCTTAGTTTTTTATTTATAGAATAGGGGGGCAAACGAGAAATCGAAGACTTTTTAATACTACCAACTCGCACGAAAATTCGCACAATTGCTATGACGATACGGTGTCTTTCCTCCGCCCCAATGGGCCACCTGCTACTCACAAACCGCGCGAAACGCGATACTGAAGACGGGGCGTCTTTGCGGTAGTATTATGTGAGCAAGAGGTACTTCCTCGGTCGTGCCGGTCCAATTCTGTTGCTTAGGAGGATTTAGTCTCATGTACCATTCATGACGATACCTCCTCCTATGCAGCATGGCACTACCTCTTCCTAAAAATTTCAAAGGGGGTGAGCAATCTGTCAACCTTATTGTTTTTGTTTTTCCCTCAATACGGTTACCAAGACCGGGTGGCCGCTACTCGCCCGCTACAGCCGACGCGTCCGGGGTCTTTGACCTTTAGACGTTTATGTAGGTTTCCTGGCGTGCACAGGCAGATATAATATAGCAGTTATATGACGGCAACTGCCCGTCTTCTAGAACAGAACAGGAGGATCTGAAAGCACTGTCATCTTTGTCTACCTAATCTCGCATGCGCATAGAGCAGAGGGAAATTTATGAAAGGAGATTGACAGAGATTGTACTACATTTGCTGTCCCTTTTGACTTAGATGGCCGCGTCTTAGGCTGGCTTCCCGTCACTACATTATCGCTATGGGTTAATGTCTTCTGTGTTTCCCGGAGATCATCCTTCCGTAGGAGGTACTTCGTCACCGAATTCCCAAGTGGAACACCGCTGCGGCACTATAACGTGCCGCGAGCCCCACTCACCACTGGAACCCAAGGGTTGGTGATGGCGCGTAAATGCATTTCCTCACATCACCAAAAACAACGTAAAAAAGGTAAGGGTAAGGAAAAATAGCATGTTCTTCAAAAAGCTTTTATTGCAGTAGTAGAATACGTGTCAGGATAATTTAATTTCTCTGCTCCTTTATTTACCGCCGCGGGCTCCGGGATGCAGGCCTTTGTAAGAAGAAATAACATTCATCATTGTCATTATCAGCATATTAGACTAATGCGGGCCTGGCGGTGATAATAGCATTACCTATATAGGGGACAAGGAAGTTTTGGAAGAGATAGTGCCATGCTGCATAGGAGGAGGTAGAGCCATGCATGGTGCATGACACTACATCCTCCTATGTAATGGAATTGGGCCGGCACGACCGTGGGGTACCTCTCGCACACATAATACCGCCATAATGTGAATACATTAGTGTCGCGTTTCACGCGGATTGTGAGTAGCCGGTGGCCCATTGGGGGGTTAAGTAGTCACAAAAGGCTCCAATTTCTCGTTTGCCCCCTTATGCGCTTAAAAAAAGTCAGAGCCTACCGACGCCCATTAATATCCGCTTAAGATGATTCGTTGCCTTTCGTCACTCCATCCCCCCAATGGGCACCAGCTACTTACCGCACGAAACCCGACTGCGTAGCTCCCACTTTATGACGTTATAATGTGGACGGTACCTCCCCGGGCGTCCCGGACCAATTGAGCTGCAATGCAGCATTGCATTACCTCTTGCCGGATTCCACTTATTGCGAACTATAAACATAACTTGCAGATACTTACCAGGGCGGTTAGGGTAGTTAGGTCTGTTCTGGTATCCCTGGGTGTCTACCAAAGCGGGTCCATTACCTAAAAGAAATAAAGTATAAAATCAAGCTAGACACTCTTTTATTGAATTTCAGAGTAGTATTTGACCTTTTGTGGCCACTGGCCATACCCAGAAGTAATATAGATGGAGTAGGGAAGTCATAGATAGGCCTAAGAACTCGAGTTTCCGTGTTGGTAATAGAGAAGGAAGATGAGAATGCATTACTATCTTTGTCTCGCATGGCCATCGCGCAGACTATTTTCAACAATTGCTTTCTCTTCGACTTTGCGTTTTATGCTGTCTTTCCAGCTTGGTCTATATTATCTCTAAGCTACTTAATCCCCATACATTGCATGACCAGAATAACCTCTGTCTTAGTGATTTTATACTCTGATCCGTTGCCCTCTTTTAGTCTATCCATCCACAAAACATGACTCTATACTGCGTAGCCATGCACTGCAGGTCATTATGGCCACATGTAATGACAAACACATAAATGACTATAGGTGACAAAATTAAGTGAACTTTGGTGGCAAAATTAAGTGAACTTTGGTGCGAAAATTAAGTACACTTTGGTGGCAAAATTAAGTAAACGTTGGTGGCAAAATTAAGTAAACTTTAGTGGAAAAATTAAATAATCTTTGGTGGCAAAATTAAGTGAAGTTTGGTGCAAAATTAAAGTACGTTCTTTTTACGACTACCGACGCCCATGAACATCCGCATAACTACTATGTCGACACGTTGCCCTCCTTTCCACCTCCCCTGCAAAGGGCCACCGACTACTGAGAGCCCTGGTCGTGTCGGCCCAATTCTGCTGCAATGCAGCAATTTCACTACCCCTCGCTAACGTATTTTACTGTTGTATTGTATTGTACAATAAAATGACTCAAAGTACTTACTGATCTCTTGGTATCCACCGCCGCTTGCTGAAAAAAAAGTAATACACTGATACGTTTCTTTTAAAGTCTAGAGCAGGAAACGAGCATTCGAAGGCCACAAGGCCAGGGAACACCGGCGCCCATAGGCACCCTCATAATTATTTTTGTGTTGCCCTCTCCCTATCCTACTTTAATGGGCCACCCATGAAACGCGACATAATAGCCGCTACCACTTTACGGTGATATTATGTGAGCGAGGGGGTAGGTGGTATCTTCATTCGTGACGGCCCAACCCGTCAGGAATGCGGTATGAAACTACTTCTCTCTTTCACTTATTTTGAAGAATCTAGCTAGATATACTGGGGGCTTTTTAAAGTAAATTAGGGGGATCCTAGTCCCTGATACGGTTCAATGATTTATATTGAAATATCTTAAGGTACTTACGATTACTGGGCCTGTAGAAGGCCTGGTCGACGATAACTGCAAAATAAAGGATTTTTTTTCTTCATAAAGTAAATAAATAATATATGAAGTCATTTTAATTTTATTCTAATTTATTTTTTCTTTTTGTAAATATTTTGTTTATGCCAACGGTACCATGATTTTTATACTCAATTTACTTTAGCGTGCAAATTGCCAAATCTTAGTTTATATAATAAATCATATTTATAATTTAATAACTATTACATTTAACAATAATAATAATAATGTTTAGTTTCTATAAAATCCGTAAGGGTCATTATAACGATATATGCTGTAGGTACTTACATCCGCCGTTACCTGAAATTAAAAATAAAATAATTAAAAGGTAACCTAAAAATTTATTACAATTCAATTCATAACATAATAATCCATGTGTCTTATTGCAAAGAATAAAATATTAGGCGCTCTATATTTTTTTAAATCATAATTACAATTTTTAGGTTTGACGGGTCAATAATCTAATTTTATGGTTGGAATTCCATTTCATCATAATGTAGGATAACAATAAGGAGGTAGCGATAAAATCTGCAGCCTCCTGCTGACAGCAGCCTTTAGGATCTGCCTCAAATCGCGACGATTTAATGGTGATTTAACAACATTCATTGAGAGAGTTGAGATTGAGGTTAGACCTGCTTAAAACTTATTGTTCTGCCCTCTTGCTAACAGATCCGGTACTTCGGTATAGGAGGCCGTATCCATAGGGTTTATGTGGGTATTACGCAAGCCCTACACACCCATCGATTCCTACTCAGATCCAGTGAGTGCGTAAATGCATGAGAATTGGGCTGGCAGTACTAAGGGTGTACATTTTCCTCCCCATACCAACGGGAAGTATTTTGTGGAGTTTGTGAGATTCTGGAGCCCAGTATGACAAAAAAGCCTTTTGATACTGTTCAATTTGTTTAGGCGTCGGTAGTCACTTAAATCATAAACGCTCTTCTGCTAGATGGACTGTAAATATAGAGAAAGGGTGTATTATAATTACCATTTGGGCTGTTGTCAACCACGTGTACTGAAAGAAGCAAAGCAATTATTAGTGAAAAGGAAGGAATAGAAGGTATTAAGAAAGAGAAAAGAAGTCAAAGTAGATATAGAAATAAAAATTAAGTATACTTTCCCTATTTACCGCCACCACACAAAAGCAAGCTAAGCCATCTAACAAATAAAAAGTTTATTTTATTTATTCATTTACATTATCATTTATTTATCCTTCGATCATAATCACATCGTATCAGCGCATCGATTATGGTCAACACCGTGACCATGTCAGGTACATCACCATTTATCTCATCGTTTGCTTTCAACAACTAAAATGACGGTTCTGTCGGAGACACAGTTACGCTAGTGATCCATTGCATGCTACGAGGAAGGCAAAACGTACGCATATATTAATTATTCCTTTGCCTCCATTTAGTAGGTATATTGTTTATCGTTTTTGGGTTTGTAAAATAAACGTTAGTTTGTTTAATAATGAAATGTAAATAGATATCCGCTTTAAAACAGACGAGATAAAAGCTGAAGGCCATTGGGGTCAATATTCATTATAATTTTGTTTATTTACAAGATGAGATAGCGCAATATCTCTTGAAATATGCCTGCCGTATGTATGCTTTGTCTTATTATGTTGTATTTTGTAATGAAACGGGAAAAGTAAATGCTTTATATAGAAGAAAATACACACTTTTCAATAATGATAAAGAATTAGGGAATCCTAGCTTACACCATATTATTCAATTCATAGATTTATACGTAGGTATGTATTAATAAAACACCTAACTTTTTTTTGTATTTATATTTATTTTCTTGTTGTTGTAATTGTAAAAAACAATGCTGAAATATTTATTTTCCAGACAAGTTTACGATTATTTATTCCCTTTTATTTCCTATCAACGACGTTCACTGAAAAGAAAGGTTAATATAATTTATATTAGGTACTCAATTCATTACGGTTTTTTTTAACAATTTATTTTCATACATTTATTTATAAAAATAACGTACCGTGTTGTGGATTGTTATCGACAACGTTTACTGAAAATGGAATAGAATTTAAAATTACATTCAAATCTATATATAGATCGCGCGTATTTTTTTTTTATGTAAGCAATTATGAGCAATGTGAAATGAATTTATTACAGACATACCATGAGATGGATTTTTATCTAACACGAGATCTGTAAAAAGCGTTTTATTTTTCTTGTCAGTCAAGTATATGAATTATTTAATGTATTTTCTATATTTTATAAACAAAACGTACCTCCTAATGGGTTGTTGTCAACTACGTGAACTGTAAAAGAAGTTCATAATAAATACTAATTACATTAGGTAATTAACTTGTACGATTGTGCTGATTTAGACGCTTTATGTGTGGCTAATAGAAACAGAAAAGTTAAAAAAATCCTAGGCATAAAAGGTGCCATGACTAAAAATTTATTTTTTTAATGTAATCACTATGCTCATGTTACTTTTAAGAGCCAAATTTCTACGAGCTTTGATGGCTCTGATGATGAAAATTAATGAATATTCTATAGGACTGACTTTTTTTATGTGGTTATAAATGTTTTGTGTAATTTTACTAATAAACAAACTTTCATACCTTGGCTTGGGTCGGAATTGTCGACAAATTGTACTGTAATAGAAACCGAAGTACGGTTGATGAATATTGAACAAAAAAATATAAATATACATACAATAAAAATAATGAATAATACGATATTTTCGTTTTATATTTTAAATAATTTATATATTTTTAAATTTTATATTATAGTATAAAATGTACAATAGACTGATGCACTCGCTTGTAGACATGAAAATAACTATGTAATTTAATATTTTTTTTCTATTTTATCAGAAAAAATATTGAAAACACTTGCCATTTCCAGGGTTATTGTTGTCAACGACGTTCACTGAAAGCAAATAGCAGACGCTCGTAAGCGAAGCACAAACCAACCACACATGAAGCACACGGACAAAATACATAGTGAGATTCGCACTGAGAAAAAAAAATCAATATTTGTTTCCTTCAATTTGAGACTACACCAGCAAAACTATATAACAATATACTGAGGATTATACATATATACAAAAAGAATACCTATAACAGTTTGATGTTAAGCCGGTTCATTTCGGGACGATTCCTAGAAGTCCTGTTAAATAATCATTCTAACATTGGTACAGCTATACAGGCTGCTAATGAGACTTGCAGAACCACATGTATAGAGGTGTCGGGAAATACCAATTAAAACCATTCATAACATTAACGATTTTCAAGGTAACTACTTGCATCGCAGTATAGATGATGTATAATGTATATTGCCTGTGCTGCTTATGTGTACCTACCAAGTGTATGCTACTTTATATATTTTACAAATATACAAACATAATATTAAAAAAAAACAACAAGTTACATATTATACCTACCTAATTCGATGATACCAAAAAAACATAGTCTTATTCATTTTAAAATCATCACGCTCAAATTTTTTGCCACGTTGCAAAATTTGTAACGATCTCATTGAGGAAAATCCACCGTTTAAGGACACGTAAGTCATATGATAGAGAAAAAATGAGTAGGATAACATTGCAAAACATAATCATAGATTAGTGTAAATCCCACGAATTGGAACACGTAATTTGATAGATAGAAGAGGAAATGAAAGCAAAATATAACCGCAGATAATATATAGCAAAGTAATATTATATTGTTTAAAGTTGTAACCAGAGCATGTTAGGGTTTAAAGTTATGTCAACCTGAGCTTGTTAGAGTTTAAAGTTGTGGTAACCATAGCTTGTTAGCGTTTAAAGAAATAGTAGTAACCACAGCTTATGACGGTTTAAAGTAATAGTGATATACAGAGCTTATTAGGGTTTAAAATAATAGTGATATACAGAGCTTATTAGGGTTTAAAATAATAGTGATATACAGAGCTTGTTAGTGTCTAAAGTTGTGTTTGTAAAATCGGACCATGTTAGGGCTTAAAGATGTGGTAACATGAGCTTGTTTGGGATCAAAATATTAGTGGTAAGTACCTCCTTGTGCAGTTGCCATCGCCACCACAACAGCGAGGAGAACAATCTGGAACACAATGGACTTCATTGTAGAAAAGAATTCAACTGTTTACGCTGATTCGGATCATACATTATCATTAAATGTTATTTCCTTATCTTGACGATAAGATTTTGAGCCACACAAACCGAAGTAGCCAATTGAAAATATTTGGGAATCATATAAAAAAAGATTCCAGTCGACTTTTTTTGTACGAACCGCTAAGCTGTGGAAGTCGCTTCCAGAATCTGTGTTTCCCGATACCTACAATCTAGGACTATACAAATCACGGGTACATTCTAGGCAAGCGTGCTTCATCCTCGGCCACGTCACCATTTAACGCCAGGTGCCGATGTGGTCAATCGCAAGCCCATGAAATATAGAAAAAATATACATAAAACAATTTTTAGTCGTCGCGTTAAGTGCGTCTCGTGAGTAGCCGGCGGTCCATGGGGGGAAGGGGGTGAAAATGAAGTGAACGTGTCGACATAGTAATTATGCAGATGTCCATAGGCGTCGGTAGTCTTAATCAAATAAAAGTAAGATAATATTCGATGTAAAGTGTTTTTATGTTGGTCTAGTTCGTAATCTGCACCTGTACCAAATCCTGGCCAAGATGTTTCCGTAGTTTTGGGTGAAGGCATAAGAAACATACATACGTTTAATACTGGTCATTTTCAAACATCTTAAAAAATTTTAATGCTTTAAATTTGTGACGAAGATGCTTCCGCCTTCTGTCCGTCATATTTGGGTTGGGTGAAGGCATAAGAAACATACATACGTTTAATACTGGTCATTTTCAAACATCTTAAAAATTTTGAATGCTTTAAATTTGTGACGAGGATGCCTCCGCCTTCTGTCCGTCATATTTTTAAAGTGCCAAAGGCCATTGTCTGTTATTTGAATGCAATTAGATTTATTTGCTCGTGGGAAACTCGTTTTAGCATGAGGTAAGCAGACATCTTGAACAAATACGCGAATGGTTTGCGCGTTGTTACATTAAATGTATTTAAATAAATTTGTTTCATCCGTTAAGACTGGAATTTATGGTACGGTCTTACAGGCAACCTTATAACCTATGGGTTTCTAACATGTCACATGCAATACTGAATATGCTTCTAGTTTCGTTCGAAAAAGATTTGATGGTTTGTATACGTATATGAATATGTGTGTGCGATCTTTTGAATTGGAATTCCGTAACCGCGTTTCTTCTATACTTGTGTGAATCATTTCTACTCTGATATATATTATTCATCATCATTATTAGCCCTTATCGGTCCACTGCTGGACGTTGACCCCTATCAATGAACGCCAAGACGACCGATCTCCAGCTACCCGCATCCATCCCGGACCGGCTACTGCACGGAGATCGTCTTCCCATCTGGTGAACGGTCGACCAACACTCAGTTTTTCTAATCGCAGCCTCCACTCCAGAACCTTACTGGCTCATCTGCCATCTGAGCTTCTCAGCCCATTGCCACTTCAGCGAGCCTATTCGTCGCGTGATATCGGATACTTAGTTCTCTGCCTTATGACTTCGTTACGAATTCTGACGGACAGAGAAACCCCCAACATAGCACGTTCAATAATTTTAAGGTAGCAATTTATTCCCTATTTCCTGCCTTTTCTTATTTTACTTACGTACTATTTGCATAAAGATTAAAAACCCATGTATTTATGTAGTACGAAATGAATATGAAATGTTACGGAGAAGTCAAGTAGAGTCCTGCAGAATATTGATAATTTTCATTAGTGTTCCACTGATGTTGTCTTTTTAGATTGTTACAGACTACTTGTCGCTTATGTGCTAATTTAGCGAATACATATCGAAGTGTATATAAATGAATTTAATATAGATTTAATGATATGTGAAAATAACTTCCCAAACTATATCATACACCAATTATACGATGCACAATAACGTTTCTATTTCAATATTTTTCCGGGACCTGAACTTCTACTGTCGATGCGAAGAGAGGCTCGATATATCTATGGCGGATTGCTACGAGTGTGAGTCGGGTTCATTCCCCCGCAGATGGGAGAGATGTATCCCAATATGAGAATATTTCGTCTTTTGTATATGTACATCACCTCCAATAAGCAACGAAATAACCAATAAGAAACTAATAATTATAAAAATTAAACAAGTAATGACAATATATAACTAAAAATGATAAAAAACTAATAATTAAAAAAAAAACATAATTAGAAAATTCAACTTAATTAAATGATATACAATTCATTTGTGAGCACGACTTATAAAATATATGACAACTATCCCCCGACTTCGTCCGCGAACAGGCGGAACCGGATTGTTAATGTAAGAAATTAAACACCAAATCCTTCCTCGGAAATTACTCTCCATGGGCGATTTTTTTAAATATAGAATAGGGAGGCAAACGAGCTATCGGAGCCTTTTTTACAACTAACGACGCCCATGAACATCCACATTTATTACTATGCAGATGTGTTAGCTTCCTTTCGTCCCGATGGGCAATCGGCTACTCCCATACCGCACGAAACGCGACACCGAAGATGTCACTTTACGGCGGTATTATGTAAGCGAGAGGTAACTCCCCGGTCGTGCCAGCCCAATTCCGCTGCAATGCAGCATGGCGCAACCTCTTGCTAAATGAATATCCGTTTAGTAGACAGACAAACATATTTCGGGAACTTTGTTTTATTATATGTATCTATACAAAAATCATACAATAAAACATTTTTCAAACATCACAAATATTTTACCCTAGCTTGGTGCAAAAATTTAAAATTCCACAACATTTTTTATCTGGCTCATATCTATCAAGGCTAATATATATAAAACACTTACCACAGCCGACTTCATGATAAATGATATTCAAGACAACAAGTTGAGTCTAGACACGATTGAGTTATAACATCTTATGGCTAGTCGCGCGGCTTATAAACCGCCAGATGGCCCCGCGACCTGGCCCAATATTTGACAGCAAACAACATTTTTCCTGTGTCGATTCCAATAATTGTTTTCGCTTTAGAATAATATGTGGATCCGACTATTTAACTATTTCGGGTATTGTTGACGTACGTGTTGAATAGAGGTTGTGGAGTTCTTAGAATTTTTCTACGAAATATATAGCATCAACCCGCGGCTTCGCCCGCGTAGCTCCGGTCCCATTAGTCGTAGCGTCATGGTATATTGCCTGCGGCCTTCCTGAACAAATGGACTATTGAACACAAAAATACTTTTTCAATGCGGGCCATTCGTTCCTGCGATTAGAGCGTTCAAACAAACAGACTCTTTACATTATTAGTATAGAATATCGATGGTGTAATGGTGAGTGGAGGCCGCGTTTAGGAAAACGAAGTGTTGGTCGACCGTTCACCAGGTGGGAAGATGAGCTCCGTGCAGGAGCTGGTCCGGGATGGAAGCGATAAGAGCTGATAATGATGAAGATGCTTTATGTTTGATAATAAGGAGTAAGTCGTGGCTCAATGCTGAATTGGGGCCGATGTGGACTGCACGATCGGGGAAGTACCTCTCCCACACATGACACCTATATTATACCGCCTAGGTCTATTGTTTTATTCGGCTTCTTCCGGTGGCCTAATGGCGAAGGCAAGAGGAAGGGGGACAACGCATCTGCATGGCAACAACAGTCTGCTGCGGCTCCTAAACAAATACTGGTTCCACGCTTCAATGCAGCCTACTAACTTTTACATTACAATCCAACCCAGCTTCGAAAGGACATTTCATAAAATATGGCAAAAAACCATTGATTTACAATATACACAGAAATTATAAATTTTAATTTCACCCTCGTAAATATTACACGTTACCATGACAAAAAATTCAATTTGTGACAGCACCACGTTTGTCGGGACAGATAGTTCCCAGGAACTTCTGACGTTAGGTAAGGATTTACTTTTAAAAAAAATTCTCACTTATTACATTGTCGAATATTTAATCATGAACAACACGTTTTCGAAAATATTATGTACACATCTATGGTGTCGCGTTTCGTGCTGTTTATGAGTAGCCGATGGCCCATTGGATGGAGGTGAAAAGGCCACAACTCACAAACTGTACGAAACGCGACATGGCTGTTACTTGGCGGTGGTAACATGTGAGCGAGATGTCCCGGATCATGCCCAATACGGCTACAATGCACCTTTTCCTGCTCTTTAATAATTATTTTAATCACTTCTACATTTAACCCGTAATCTTAGTGTTGATAAACTCATGATAAGTTTCATTATAATTTAGTCTTTTATTGCGTTTTAGTCATTCTCATACAAACATCATCAGTCCGTTTTTACCCGGATGCGTCCGAAGAAGGGTAATGTTTTTTAGCGTATGTATGTATGTAGATTCCTATGCTCCCTGCTAGAGCGAGATCAGTTTTTTTTTCGAACCCACTACTAACGGTGATGGTATTGTATTTGCCATAACAGGTCATGGGACTGGCGAAGACATTGTTGTCTTCTAATTTAGGGAGACGATAGTAATAATAATAAAAATTAAAAAATCTCGCTCTCTCATGTATCTACTTTTAATATAACAAGCTTATCTATATAACATGACAAAATTATGTATGTGTGTGTGCATGAGCACACGCTCACGCGTAACATACATGCACACACGTGTGTGAGTGCATGTATGATACGCGTGTGGTGTGTATGGGTGCACGTATGCCTGTGTACAGGTGTGAGCGAGTGCGTGGAGCGAGAGTGATAAATAATATACTAGATTATTTTCACTATTATCCATAATTCCTCTTATTCTTGACCCGAAATAAGGGGAGACACCCCTCACCCTCTTCTCCCGGTAGCTCGAGCGGTTTGACGGATTTTATCGTATGTGGTTATTAGTTGGGTATTGTTAACGCTAGTGATAAAAAATTGACGACCGATTGGCACAAGGGCAATGTAAGTGGGTCTACCGCGCACGTTTGAATCCCCCCATGTCATGGCATTTTATCTTTTTAGTATACAATATGTAAAGTGTCTACTGCGCCACAGCTGATTATCACGTGACGAGAACATGACCTCTAGTACACTCGGGATCATAAACTTTACCAATGCGTTGATTAGTCCGCCATACCTATCAGGGGTACAGAACATCTTAATTTACGAATGACAGTAACATTGTAAAGATTTAACATTGAATCAGTAATTTTAAGTTGAAGAGTACTACTAAATGACGTGCATTTTTACAATTGAATTTCTTGTCTAATTATGCCCTTGGTAGGAATAACAAGATATTATTACATTTCTATAATAAAAATCTTAATACATATATTTGTATCCGTCCGTTATCTAGCACTTGAGATACAAGTCCTTACGGTATTAAGCACAGAGCTTAGATAAAATTAATATCCTACCTTATTTTGTAACAGTTTTCTTTTTTCGGGATATGACGCTTTTTTGTGGTATGATTTTTTTGTACCGCCTCCCTTTTCAAAATGTCCTCTATGTTCTCCACGTGCTCCTAAATGACCCCATAAAAAGCCTTGATTGTTATTAGGTCATATACCTTTTGGCCAAAGGCTTTAGGCTAGCCTTTTTAACACACCGATGAATAATTATATAATTGTGCTCATCGAACAATTATAATGACGCTGGTGAATCGAAATTCTCCGACGTGAGCCGAGTGAAATCCCTTTCAGTGCCCCTCACATTGCATCGCTGTGCATGCACACTGCATATGTTTGTGTTCATTTCAATGTTCCTCTTTTTGGTCTTTATGTGTGGAGCATTGAATAAATCTATTTCTATTCTATTCTTAGTAGTTACTATGTGATAACCCAATAGACCGGATCATAGGCTATTTACTTTTGGCATACATACATTAAGACTAATAATCTAAGTATATTTAATCAAGCTTAAGTTTGGTTGATTCTCTTATCTCTAGAGCTGAGAATCATGTGTGATAAATTGTTTTTAAGGTAAGGTATATTAATCACATTTTTATAAGATCGTTTATGTTAAAAGATCCTGATGCCATGATGAGGTGGAGGTCAGTTTTCCTCCTTTATTTTCTTCCTTTTTTTGGGGGTTGTGGTCCAGTATTCCCTCGGGCTCCCTGTGATCATATCAAAGGGTCATCAGTGATCGTCGCTGTCGATCCTGGCGACACAGGAGTGGCAGCGGTGGGAGAGAGCGGCGGCATGACTTGGAGTATTTGTGTGAAACACTCGCACTCATATGCCTGAATGAATATGCGAATACATTACTGCCTCTGTCTCGTATAGGCATTTCATAGAGAACTATTCACGGTGCCGAGAGATACAGATAACTTTTTTAACCTAGGCGCCAATTTAATTGTTAGTATTACTGGCAGTCACAGAACCCCATAACTTAATCTTCATAATCATCATCGTCATCAGCCGGACGAGGTCCACCGCTGGGCATAAGCGTCCTCCATAGAGCGACACAGGTAGGTCACTTTCACGAGCCACTTGCATCCAGTGGCTGCCCGCCACCGTAACCAAGCCATCATTTCGACGGGTAGGAGGCCGTCCCTCACTCCGTCTTCCGCTGCGAGCAATGTGGCCTGCCCATTGCCACTTCAGCTTGCTCTGAGCTCTATTGGTTACACTGGTTCTCTTGTGGATTTCCTTATTTCGGACCATATCTCGCAGAACATACCAAGCAAAGGTCTTTCTATGGCACGCCGAATTACTCTGAGCATGTTTAAGAGGCCCACATTTAGGGACCAAGTCTCATAATTAAAACCATAATATCAGCTACTAATAGAGTGGGCAGTCACACCGATGAAGTTATATTGGGTTCACTTCGCTTCCTCAGTGTAAGTTCATGTCCGGAAAAAAAAAATCACAGATTCCAAGTATGTACTGTAACGTTCGCCCGCAATAGTGACTATTTCGTTAAAACAGCCTATTAATAAATGGGATATTTTAAATAATAATGCTAATAAGGTTTAGAGATTATTAGTAATAAAGGTTCAAACGATATGAATAATAATATAAGAAATCAAAATTTTATTGTACTTGTCTCAGGTAGATAATTATTCTTGCAGCATTTCTTAAAATGTGAATGTAATTAAGGTTTTGTCTTTAACATCGTCCCTTCGGTTCACCACCGGCTACTCACATATCGCACGAAACACGACACTGAAGATGTCACTTGACGGTGGTATTATGTGAGCGCGAGGTACCTCCCGGGCGTGCCGGCCCAATTCCGTGGCATAGCAGGATGTATCACAGCATGCATTGCGCTACCTCCTATGCAGCCGGCGGCCCATACGAATTTCTATGGGCGTCGGAAATTATGATCGGCTTGACGCTCCGAATATTCGTTTGTCCCCAAATAATATAAAAAACAGACATCAAAAATCACGACATATTTTTGTTTCCATACACAAAGAAGAGCGAATGATATTTGGTTAAGATCGTATCGAGGTATCGAATATCATGTTTAGTTGCTATTGTTATTGTTAGTCAGTAATGAGGCTTGTTCAAGTACATTAAAGAAAAACACAATTCAGGAGGTAATGACTTCTAAAAGTAGAGTGAACAAACTGATAACCAGAGAAACTTCAATAATTTTACTAATCTTATTGGTTAGTCCTTATAAAACAGTTTTACTCCTCTGTATTCCATGTTCAAGACAGCAATCCCCAACATCAAGCCTTGTCGTGGCGGTGGGGTTCAGTAGCCTGGGGTAAACACAATTGAACCGAGGTGGATGCTCTTTGTACCCCTCTTATAAGAAGAGCGGGCTATTAATGGGTGTATGATCGCTCTTTGTACCCTTCTTATAAGAAAGGGGGACAAAGAAGTAAAATAGGTGGCGCTTTTGCGCCCCTTTAAGGGAGCCCCGGTGGTGGAGTCGGTCCCTTGGGCTGAATAGCCGTCGAGGTGCCCTGATGAGTTGTATTTCCGGGCCACCTCACCAAAGGTGGCACTGATGTCACTCGCAGTGGTCTCTGTAGGTATTCGGCACTATAATGTGCCGTGAGCGCCACACACCACTGTATCCCACCCAAGGCCAGTGAAGGTGCGTAAATGCGTTTCCCCGCGTAATTAATTAAATGTGTTCTTACTCACCGCCGAGGTACGTATTCCGAACCATTTCCTGCAACACACGGAAAATGAGAGAAAAATTAACTCGTAAGCATCATTTTATTCTTTTATAATATTTGAGGAATCCTTTTGGTGAATATGCCCACAAACATTCGATTAAATGTATATATAGTTCACGGGCTGTGGTGTTAGTGTGTAACTATACTCCTTCGTTTTGGTTTGGGGCTGGCCATCGCCAAATTGTAATTCAAATAAACTCTGCTGAACCATTTTAGTACACCGCTATTTGTTTTTAGTATTCTGTGCCACAAAGGAAAAACGGTACCTTATGTAATCGCTTTGTTGGCCGTCTGTCTTTATGTCTGTCAATGAATCTGCGATCTAGTATCATGACTCGGCTCTGATGTGACCGTTTGTCTCATGGAGGAGATCTTGAAGTGGGGGGCGCCGAGTCTTCCTTGCCCGTACCCGAATGCGGATGCTAACTACCAATGAAAATTTGCCTGTAGCTATTACATTTGTCACTATCGGAAATTTACCATTGAAAGCTAACGTTAGGTTGACGGCCTACTTAGTCGATACAATATCTTCCTATGCTATGATTATAGGGACGACGAAAAAATATATATCAATACATATCAAGCCCATTTAACATATAGGGAAGGTAACCTAATTTTTATTATTTTTCGCCATTTTATTTTACCGTTATACAAGCATGATTAATGTGTATACGTATGCCAAATTACAACTTTCCAGTACTATTACTTGTGAGCCGAACCGCAGATGGATGGATGGTGAGACAAACGGACATATTGAAACTATAAAGGTTCCTTGTTGCCTACGGAATCAATAAAACTACTTACCCTTGCCCGTCCCATGACCAGCGTCATTGCCTGTGCCATTGCCTTCTCCATGGCATGCGCCATGGCCTGCGCCATAGCCTACACCATAGCCTACACCATAGCCTGCAACATAGCCTACACCATAGCCTGCACCATAGCCTGCACCATAGCCTGCACCACAGCCTGCACCATCGCCTGAAGCGTTACCTGGAACCCATTAAAGCATATTATCTATACATTAAATACATAAAGTCTCTCTTCATTTGTTTCATACTCTCAGGTAATTACAATTAAAAGGTGATATTCTCTCCTCTTTGTTTCCCCCTTAATGATTCGCACTAGGCTTATTTCTTTATGAACAGAGGCCACAGAACAAAGAACAGTTCTCTGCACTTTGACAAATCTTGCCGGTGGATTTCTTAGCTCCGAATGACTGTCGTACGCCAATATTTATCTCCGTGTAATTCGCATGCGTGATTAGATAGACAAATATGGTACTGTTTTCTCATCTACCTTCTCTACTCTCCAAGACGGCCAGTCGCCATCATGTAACTGTCTAAGGCATCGTTTTTCTATTCATGTTATCTCTATGGACCAAAGGGACCACTGCGTATTGTCTCTCAAATGTTTTACGGCGCGCTGTGCATCCACGCATGATATGAGATTTTACAGCATCGTGTTAAAAGCCGTTGGTCTCCTATCTAAGTCTTTGAGGTGAGTTCATTGCTTTCCTACGAGTCTCAAAAGTTCCTTGTTACTTTCTGATCCGTGTTCAGTACCGTATTTCGAAGGACTATTTTGCTATTTCATTGGAGGAATGACCATGTCACGCCTCCGTAAAGCTAAATCTCCACACTCTTTTTTAACACATATAAATTAAAACTAAATATGTAGAAAAGGAATATTTTAAAAACTTTTACTTTCAAACCACACTTATAAATATTTATAAAATATTAATTAAACGCGTATAAGTTTTTACTTACCCCCTGGTCGTGCAGTAACCATCAGGACAAATGAGAGAAGAATGATCTAGGACACAAAATACAACTAATGTAAAGACTGTTCAAATAGGCATCTATGACCCCACCGGTTGGATGTTAACTTTCTGAATAGTCCAAGTTTATTACACTTAGTCTGGCCATAAATACTCTTGCAATTAAAAATAAAAATAGAACATTGTGTCTTCTCATTTTGGCGCCCAATGCATAGTACAGTAATTTTCGATATTTAAATAGTGTAGTGGATAAAGAGAACAGAATCACCGTGTACAAAGTAGGTATGGAGCTGAATGCAGTTTTTAAAACTCTCGTTACACTTGGTATTAGTGAAGTGTTTGTATGCCGGGCTATTAATGAGTACAATAAGACTTCCTCTGCTTGTGACAGGGGAAGATCTGGCCGTCCACGTAGTTCGTATGAAAAAGGTGGTTAGAGCAGTAAGGGAAAAAATTCTAAGAAATCCTTTAGGAAAGCAACATTTTTATCTCTGGAAATAATGATAGCACCCAGAACCATGTCGCATATTTTAAGAGATGATTTAGGACTTGCAGCCTATAAGAGACGCACTGGTCATTACTTAACTGATAAATTAAAGATGAAAATGGTGGTAAAATCGAAACTATTACTGAAGCAAGCGAGATCCCACAAACATTTGTTTCCCGATAAGAAAATTTTGCAATTGATCAACATTTTAAAAAACAAAATGACCGTGTGTATACTCAAAGCTCTATGGAAGCTTCCCAATTGGTCTACAGAGTGCAACGTGGGCATTATCCGACTCCAGTGATGGTTTGGGGGATATTAAGCTAAGAAGGATTGACTGAACCATATTTTTGTGAAAAAGTTATCAAAACGTCGACGCAACTGTATCATGATTTTTTATCATTGAGAAGACAGTTAAGCCCCTTGATAACACGATGTTCTAAAACCAAGTATGGTCCTTTCAGCAAGACTGGTCCCGAACCAGATCATAAAGCTCGATCCACTCTTGGTTAAAACGAACATTCCGGACTTGATCAGAGGTGAAGACCACCCTTCATCTAGTCGCGACCTCAATCCGCTGGATTATGATTTATGGTCAGTTTTAGGCAGCTTGCTATAAAAGTAATGTTAATTTGGAGCCCCCAAAAAAATCTATACGATTGGCAGTGAATAATTTCCTCGCGGAAAGAGTGCATGCTTCTATTGGTAACTGGTCTCAACGTTTAAGGGGCTTTATTGCAGCCAGCAGAATAAGCTGTATATATTTTTAATTGTTTTATATTTCTGTATTACATTAACACACTGTAAAAGTATTTTTTTTTTCTTTGTTACAATATTTATGGCAAGACTAGGTATAACTTTCCTTTGAATTGTGCAGCCGGGTAAGAATATAAGGTTACCACAATGAAATAGATCTTTTTCTAATAACATTTTTTATAATTCTATAAGATTATAGAATACACAACAACACAGCTTCAGGCCAATCATGATAGCAAGAGTGAATTCATCGCAAACATTACACAATCAGCATCAATTATGATAGCCAGAGTGAATTGATCGCAACATTAGACAATCAGCATCAATTATGATAGGCAGAGTGAATTGATCGCAACATTAGACAATCAGCATCAATTATGATAGCCAGAGTGAACTGATCGCAACATTAGACAATCAGCATCAATTATGATAGGCAGAGTGAATTGATCGCAACATTACACAATCAGTATCAATTTTTTTTTTTTTTTGATAGCCAACACGCTCATAATTGTAACGCCCCTGTTTTCTTCCCACATCCACTCCAATATGCCACTGTAAGCTCAGAAAGTTGGCAGAGCTGTCACTTTACGATATTATGTAAGCTAAGAGTACACCGTACATTCCCGGTCGTGCTGGCCCCATTAGTATGTAAATAATACAATGCAAATAGTATTCCATTCCAATAATTTTATGTACAGACTAGCATCACGCGCGGTTTCACCTACTTACTTCGGTCCTATTAATCACAACCTCCTATAGCCTTCCTCGATAAATGGACTATTCAACACGATCAATTTTTCGATTTTATCCAAAAATTCCTAAGGATAGCACGTTCAAACAAACAAACTCTTCAGCTTTATATTAGTTAGTTAGCAGCGGAATTGGGCCGGCACGACCGAGGACGTACTTCGCGCTCACATAATACGTAAAGTGACATCTTCAGCTTGTGAGTAACCGGTGGCCCATTGGTGGGTAAGAAAGGGGGGCAACGTATCGACATAGTAAATATTTGGACGTTCATGGGCGTCGGTAGTCGTAAAAAGACTCCGATTGCTTGATTGACCCCTTAATCTATAAAAAAAGTACTGATTAAACGTTCAAATATGTAATTCCTTTGATTGATTGTTACAGGTATTAAAATGTCTACATACCACAACCAGCTTCATGATGGCTTGATTTTACAGACAACAAATAGCATTTAGATGTCATTCAGTTATAGCATCTAATGCCTAGGGAGCCGGCTTTTAAACCGCCTGATAAGTCTGTGACACGAGATAGGCTATTCAACGAATATACGATGCTTTTGTAACCGTCTAAGACCCTGGCGGCATAAAGTAGATATGACGGGGTCTTAAGGGCCTCTGGTATATATGTAGCAGTCGGATTGTCGAAATCGCGGTATTTCATTACGGCTAGGCATTCTCAAAAAGAGTTCCGTTTCCTTTTGTGGTGAGCCAATGATTATCCGGATTGAATACGGCTGAACGAAAATCTGCCAGAAAGTGTTCGGCGTTATACGCTATTCAAAAAGGCTATCCTTATTGAAATTAAATGGACCATTAACCACCTCCTTAACACATTTTAGTTTACACATTAATTTTACCACTCGCAGCATTGCTTGACATTACAGCAAAAATGGCGTCTATTATCGAAAACAGAGAAATAAAAAACTATGCCCAGATAGGTGCGAAATTTTAGGCGGGAGCCAAGCTTCCTGGTTAGGTAATTTTTTGATTTGCACTCGAAACACTTGGCCTAACGTATAATATCTTATTATATATTATTTATATACTTGTATCGATCATCTGCCAAAAATCAAAATACTCAAGGTGGCTATACGTCTGCCGCCACATTGTAGAAAGTCTCGCGATGACAACCCGGCTAAGTGTTGGCCCGCCACATCAAAACGGCTGTTTCTGAAAATGGCCGGCCGTCATTTAATATGGCGATTTATACAACACGTCTACGACATATACATAAGTTAAAATAAGCCGTTATTTAATGTCATTATATGATTTAATATGTACCTAGAATCGGATTGATATCTATCGGCGGCTATGTTATCTATTGGCTATCCGCTAGAGACGTCAATTTCATTAGACCTCAGAGTTGCACAATCTTTGCAAAAAAAAACTATAGCATAAGGGGACAAACGAGAAATCGGAGCCTTTTGATGACTACCGACGCCTTTGGCCACAGCAGGTGCGTTGCCCTTCTTTCATCCCTCCCCCCTCCCGCAATTTACCACCGGCTATGTACCTAATGTAACAAATAGATAATAATACGGAAGTGAAGAAATTACTTGTTTGTTTGAACGCGGTATATAATGAATAGGCCACTTATAGAGAGATGCTATAGGCTACATACCTATACAAGCTTCTTAACAGTGGATTTACGTATCGGTAGCTTGTAAATTAAGAACTCATTAATGGGAGATACTTACCCAACTAAACGTCACGCAAGCCCTCAGCTGCCCTAGGGAGATCTGAGAGATCACTGATATACCTCAATATGACACCGCTTTACAGCGACAGCTGTACTGACGCATTTCGTGCGGATGTGAGTATCCGGTAACCCATTGGTGGGGTGGAGTGTTACGTGACAGTGTTACCTCTCACCCATAATATCATAGTATTTGTTAATTCAGTATCGCGCTGTAAGGCGATCATTTCTCGTTTGTCTCCCTATACTATAAAAAAATATAACACTCCCGATTCCTGAACGACGGACGGAATCACCTAGTAAAGTCCGTTTGCTAAGAGAAATAATTTCGTACGCTAACGTATTAACGTGCCTCCGTTACCAATTAAATATAATCTGTCTCGCTCCTACAGAATTGTAGGAGCGAGACACAAGGTATTAATAGGAAAATGACAGAAACGACAATAGTAGTGTAACCTATGAAATTCTTCCTACTTCGCAACCGCAGCTTAGTCATAATTCTAAAGTTCCAGACTGCATTTTTCTTCCACGGGATGGGTGTTGCACGGATATTGTTATCCCTTTTCTTTGTTCACCAAAACTTTTATTGCACAATCACGGCCACCAGTATCCGCACAAACTGATGTTATGCAGATCCTGTCGTGCAGAATGAGGACCTCAAACCGCACAAAGCTCATTAGCTTCATCACTTCATGCCAGTAATACGTGTCCCAGAAGTATCCCCGCTGTGATTTGGCAGAAGCAGACGTATTTTTATTAGTTTATAACATTCTGTATATTTCTTACAGAACCACAGACATTACACAAAAAGTAACTGGGAGTTACTTTGGCTCCCAGATAGTGTAGCGCCCAAAAACGGCACAAAACTTATTTATGATTTTCGCAACTTCAACATTGACTAAACCACCAAAGATTAAAATATATTTTTTTTATTATATTGGAACATTAAATATTTTCATGTTTAATGTCGAAACCATAAATTATCCATACTTATATTAAATAGGGGTACATAAGTTTCGTTTATTACACTTTCATGCCAAAACTACTTAACCGCCGTTTATGGAACCTTGTCCGCTATTTTTAATAGATATTGTAAAGTTACTTTGGCTCCCAGATAGTGTAGCGCCCAAAAACTGCACTAAACTTATTTATGATTTTTGCAACTTCAACATTCGACTAAACCACCAAAGATTAAAATATTTTTTTTTAATTATATTGGAACACTAAATATTTTTTAATGTCGAAACCATAAATTATCCATACTTATATTAAATAGGGGTACATAAGTTTCACTTTCATGCCAAAACTACTTAACCGCCGTTTATGGAACCTTGTCCGCCATTTTTAATAGATATTGTAAAGGATACAACATTTTATTTCAAAAAAGAATCCCACATTGAAAAAGCGTGCGACGCAGCGAGTAAAAGCTAACTAGCCTCATAATTAATGATAATAATATTACCGATTATTAGTATGCAGACGTGATTAAATTATAGTATCTTCTAGCTAGTTGACCGGCTTTTAAGTCAACCGATAACCCTGTGACCTGATATACAAAATGGCGATACGTGTGGCTGAACCCCTGGGATTTAAATAACCAACTATAAAGCAATTGTCTATGTAATATAAAGTTACATGTTGTTTTATTTCCCAATTGGAGACACTTGCCTAGATATCAAGATAATATAATATACGATTTACATGCGGTGCTGAGATTTCATTATCATGATCTTACATTCATCAACGAATGGACATTGTACAATTTATTTAACACCCAATTTTTATTCTAGATTTTGTAAAATAATATAGACCAATTTAAGAAAGTAATTGGAATGGTTTTGATTTTTTAGTTGTCATTCCTTTATTAATAACTATTCAAAATTTTCGATAGCTCAGCTCAGGGTTCATTGCGTCATCAATGGCATAAAGGTGTCTGTCGGCCCTTTCTATATCGTTTTTTTTATCAAACCTCACTTATAAAAACTCATAACTATCAAGCAATAGAAGCAGGTCTCGAATCAGCTTTGACGAAGTTATCTCTCATGGCGAATAGTATTTATTATTTGAATTGTGTTATATTAATTATTATTAATTTGTATTTAATTTGTAATTAATATCGCTATTAATTACAAATTAATGGAGTAGGGTTTGTTTTGCAACTATAACTTAACATTTTTGGTATTTGCTAATGTCACATAAAGAAAGATAAATGTGTTTAAATTGTTTTGTATGAGTGTTTTGTGTTGATTTTTGTGTATTTGTGTGTGAAAGGTAAGTCTCTGTATTAATACTTCTGTTAAAGATTGCTGATGACGACCACGACGATTCCTCTCAAACCTCTTGATCCTGCCTCTGTGGTCTCCTCCGGGGACTGGTCTGGAGGTTATGGAACATGCATCCCAAACTTCCAAACAGTCACATGCCTATGATGAGGTTCAAGATCCTCTGCCTAAAAGGATTGTTCCTCCATCTGCACAACAGGTGTACAACAGGTGTACAATCATCCAAGCCTATTAGAGACCAAGAAATATACAGATGCAGATTTAGGACCGTTTATTGTACATGTTTCCCACTCAGAAGACCACCCTTCTCCCGGTGCTGCCATAAATCCCATAAAATTCGGCCAAGTTATGACAAACTCTCGAGTTCAATGTATAAAAAAGGACGGAATAGCTAACGTTAGTAGGAACAGGATTAGCGTGGAATTTTCGTCTCCAAGAGCTGCCAATGATTTTCTCTCTAATCCTGTTTTACTAACAAACAAGTCCACAGCCACTGTTCCCACTTACAATGTTACTCGTATGGGTGTCGTTCGAAATGTTCCCACAGAGAGATGTCCATGGACGAATTTGTTAACTGTACTAATGTCCCAGATGGTTGTGAATACATTCTAAAGGCCAGACGTCTTAACCATCCTCGATTGATTGTAATACTATTTGGAACTGGCTCGGTTGTGTTGACATTTAATAGTCAGGTTCTTCCATCCAGAGTTTTCTGTCTATACACTGCCTGACCAGTAGAACTGTACCGATTCCTCATAATCCAGTGCCTCAGCTGCTGTCGTTTTGGTCATGTGGCTGACAAATGCCGATCAAAGCCAAAGTGCTTCAATTGTGCCCAAGATCACACAGGTAGACAATGTCACTTCACATGAAGCCAAATGTACAAACTGTGAAGGGTCACACTTCTCCATAGATAAATCTTGCCGGAACATAACAGACAAAAATATATTAAATTCACCATTGCCCAAGAAAATATTTCATATATAGAAGCTGCATCACGGTTCCTTACAATAAACCGAGCGTATTCTGATGTTGCTCGTACTATTTTCTCCCCCCCCCCCCCCCCC
>JAFELO010000209.1:49088-76238 GCA_017140195.1 Eumaeus atala
GTACTCTCACAGTGGACGGTAGCTCCTGTCTATACTATCTAACACTCACAGCAATCACTCCTGTCTACACTACAGTACACTCACAGTGGACGGTCGCTCCTCTATATCATCCGGCACGACGTAGTCGGTGACCCGCGTGTAGTGCGCGGTGCGGTCGAGCGGCCACGTGTTCGCGCGGCAGGCGGTCTGCACGTGCGCCACCAGATACGACTCCGGCACGTGCAGGCCCGACAGCCACATCACTAGCGGCTCTTCCATCCTCACCTTCACAAATACAAAAAGTAGGAAACCACGACGCAAGTGAAACTTAACATAAACATATAATCAGGCTAGCTGTGGCGAGCGATGTTAGGTGGTTACTCAGCTTCACCCCTTATCTAAGCTTTAACAATCGCTGAATCATCTACACCCCTTATCTAAGCTTTAACAATCGCTGAAAAGCTTTCATATATTTTCAAATTTTTTGACTAATCTTCTAAAATTGATCTCCAGGAATTTCTGACAATAGCAAACACAACAGAAAAGAGGTTCCGTTCACATGTAATATCATGTCCAAAGAAAATCCATTTTCTTCAATGATCCAGGATATTGATGTCTTAAGTTTACGCTAATGTTACTCATTACAGTAAAAATATTTTATGGGTTTTATCGCGGTTTATTTAATTATTAAAGTAGCCCGACGTTTCTGAAGCTTTATAGCTACCTTGACCAGCTTCTGAAACGTCGGGCAGTTAAATAAACCGCGGTGAAATCCGTAAAAATAGTTTTATTATAACGAAATTATAATATGTTGTATGCTCACCCAGTCCGTGTACTGCTTGGTCCTCTCAGTGAAGTGGTCCATCCACGAGCCGAGGTTCTTGCGCGTGTCGGGCGCCAGGCCGCGCCAGATGTGCGGCAGCTGCCCGTTGTACAAGCTGTACGCGACGTTGTCCAGCACCGCGTCCATGCCGATCTCGCCCGCTAGCGCCTTGCGGAGGAGCGACAGGGTGCTTCGCATTTTAGCTATGAGCCGGTTGAATCTGTAGGTTGCGGTTGTTTTCGTGATAGCAAACACAAATAGAAACCCGACTGCTGACTGAACATAAAAAAAGACAACAGTAGGGTCCCAATTATTTGTAAAGTAAGTCTTAAATGTGTGTCCCTACCGGACCTACAGCATGCGAAACATTTCTGAGGCATTTCATATTTGTAAGACTTTAGCATGACCTGAGCCCAGAAACACCTGTATTTTTTATAGCATAAGGTGATAGACGAGCAATCGAAGCCTTTTCATGACTAGCGACGCCCTTCACGACCACTTCCTAAAATACCCAAGTGTGTTGACAATCCCTTCTAATGGATGACGTGACGATTAGAAATACCTTTCCAACTCCTGCAGCAGCACCACAACGGCGGGCGTGATGTTCATCTCGAAGTTTTTGCGCACACGCCAGACCTCGAATGGTTCTGGCAGTTTGCCGAGGATCTCCACCGCTGCGATGTCGATGAAGTCCTCTCGGCTCATAGCACCACCGCTTTCGTCTAAACACCAGTATAATACACAATACACATGTCGGATCACATAGGATCAGGCCGTCTGACACCTCCACATCATCCATGACTATTTTAAGGCATCTGAAAGGTCGGGCTTAATAACAAAATTAAAAGCGGTAAATCAATGCTATTGTTTTTACAATAAAATTAATCTAAGAAGGATTTAAGATCTAAGAGAAAAAAAGATCTGAGAAAAAACCTAATCATAACAAGTCGTTTCTGCCAATTCCGCTGTTATTCAGCATGGGACTACCTCCTATACAAAAGGAAATTATATCGAGTTTGATGAGTATTTTCTGTTGATTATAGTATTCAAGGGCCTACAATCTGATGCGGAACACTAAAGGTTCTACAGCCCACCCTTAAGTGCGCACGTACATCGATGAATTATTTCCAAAGCCTACGCGAACGAAGTTGCGGACACCAGCTAGTTCAAAATAAATAGTCACGCCATCTCGTATACCCACTTGTAACTAGAGGACAGATTTTAATTATCCTTTTATTAGGGTTCCGTACCCAAAGGTTAGAAACGGTATCATATTGCTAAGACTCCGCTGTCCGTCAGTGTGTCACCATTTATGCCATAAATTGTCGCTAGATAGTTGAAGTTTTCACAGATTTATTTTTCATGCCATTATAACAACAAATACTGAAAATTGGTGAGCAATACTCTGTGTGCGAGACCACATGGATATAGTCACTGTTTTTTTTAAGAAGGAAAGATTTATTATATATGTAGGAACTTAACCTTCCTGAAACGAAACAGTGACAGATGGGGAGATGGGGGAAATGGCGGTAACAGGACCTCCTCTATGAACACGCCTATACGTTAAACGTTGGAAGGACGAACAACAGGGTGCGCTCTCAAAGAAACTACGTGATGGCCACTATCTCAAATATAGTGCGCGTCTTTTTCCTGTATTTGTGAATATCTCAAAGCAGACATATATTTATATATTATAGGTATACGTATCCCACATATATTAGAGATTTATTGAAATGAATAAAAAGCTTACCAATGTCTGAATAGAATGCATAAAGCAACAAAATAGATGTATCCAACTAACTGATCAACATGTATATATTTCTAAACAATTCATTTCTTTAAATTATATATTTTGGTATCTGTTTATGTCGATATCAACATACAAATTGTATTTGAAGCAAGAATTTCTTTTATATATACCTCAGCTGAATAAAATCGTTAAAAACGTTTTATACTCATGGTCGATTCATTAACATTTTTTATAGAAGATGGAGTTATACTTACCCGTTTTATAAGCTGCATGAAAAAAATATAAGTGTATATTTTTAACATTACCTACATTTGGCAGTGCACAAATTCATTTCCAAATACCAAGGCTGACGGCTTGGTTGTACAAGTACAACTATTATTTCTTTCCTTTTTTATTCTCGACAGTCATTGTAGTTGAATTTAAAAAACCATTTTAGTCAAGTTAGCCATAAGCAGTACATCTGTGTCGATAGATAGCACTGCTTTTGAAGCGTTTACTCTCAAGAGCCTTATGCTAGATGGCGCTGTATAGTAAATATAGATAATAATTAACGAAGAGCGTTACCTGTATGTGGCTGTAGTTCAACAAGCACCGCCCAGAGATTGCGAGCTGCCTCGCTGAAATATCCGATCTCGGCGTTGGGATGTAGACCAAACACCTCCGGCGAATTGGAAAGTGGTAAACCGTCTACGAATTCTGCAAGCGTCGATGCTAACTAAAGGTCTACTCTAATAAAAGAGTTTTTAAAGTAAAAGAGTAAGATTTCAGGCAAATATTTGGCTTGCGTCGGTTACTATAGTTCAATGTATTTTTCCACAAGAAAAATAATTGATACTCGTTTTAAAAGTTTATGGAACCATTGGTGGAATATGGCTTCCCAAAAAGCAACGGGACTGGAACTTGTGGGTAACTCGACTGCGGTCACAAAGTGTGTGACAATAGAAGAGCTCCGTACAAGTGATAACTTTCGAATGACTTCGTCGGATTAACCAGTTAGTAAAGATAAATCAAGATCCACATGCCTTAAAAAGCATATCAAAACCAAAAAAAGTAGCCAGTGCTTCAAGCCTCGCACTTCATAGGCCTCGCTATTAATTAAAGTTTACAGGCAAAGGCATGGGACCGTGACATTCAAAATAATAGATGTGGTCGTAATAGCAGTGGAGAGGTTGGTCCAATGTGAATACATAAACCGCCGCGCATCATACATCGAAGAATTTCTTCCAAGTCGAATATAACTCACCGATATAGAAGTCACGATCTCCGTCGGGCGGCACTTTGTAGTCGAATACGTGGTCGTGGTAGAAGTGGAAGGGCTGGAACTTGTCGAAGAGGAACTCGCCGAGGTATTCGTCCGTGTAGGTGCCGACCACGCGTCGGTCAAAGTCGTCGATAACTCGACCGCCGTACATCACCTTAGTTGTATCAACTTTTTTTTAGGGTTCCGTTGTCAAGTTACAAGAAACGGCAAGCGTGTGTGCCTGTTCGTTTGTCGGCTCAGCAGTCAAATGTGCGGTCGTTTCACTTAACGAAAAGCCAGCCAAATGAAACACCTAAACATAGTCTCCATTTGAGTAAATTTAGGTCTGCAACTCCCACATTTTTACAGTATAGGGAGCCTTCCTTTCGTCCCCCCCCCTATACTATAAAAAGAAGATATCATTATACTCACTTCTCCGAATAGATACTTGAGCGTGGCCCAAGGTATTGGTGCATTAGCTGCATAGCAGCGGTCGAGGTAGCACTGCAGTATCTGCATGCACACCACGAAGTCAGACTCGCTGTAGTCGTACGAAATGTTCCACCCGATTTTTCCATATTTACGACGCTCCTAGAGTGATAATGATAATGATTAGGTACAGACCGACGAGGTATACTGTTACCGTTAATTTATAAATATTATGAACGGTTGCGATTATTTCTTCTCGGCTAGGTAGGTAGGTATACACTTTCGTGGTGACGTGGGTAATACCTTTACGTGCCGTCACCAGCCCTGGGTGGGGTGTGTAGGGCTTGCGGTACATTATAGTGCTGACTGCCTATTAAAATAACTTGAGTGCCATCACCGCCTTTGTTGAAGAGCCTCCGAACTACATATTTTCAGGGCATCTCGACGGTATGTGTCATTAGTTTATTTTTAAGTTCTCGACATTGTGAAGTTACAATATACTCAGCTTCCAACTTTCTAAGTAGCGGCTCTAAATTAAAATTCGTCTCTGCTCGTTACTTAAGACAGAGATAATTCGAAGCACACTTTATAGATTTCAGGCTAAATCCTCTAACCTGTACAACGGCGTGGAAGAACGCCAGCACGTAAACTAGTTTCTTAAAGTGCGGATGTTCGCACTCTTCGAGCGCACGCGCACGCATCTTGAAGTACGTGTTGCGGAGGTTCAACTTCAGACCGTTCGGCGGCTCCGTTACCACTGCACATCCAAATTGAAATGTACTTCTTTTCAACATAGATACAATAAAGTTGGAAGCATTGATGAAAAATAAAACATGTACAACATTTTCTTGATTTGGCTAAGTCTCGCTGTTGTTGTTGTGTTGTATAGGTATACAATATAGCAACAAGAAATACACAACAACGCCAATTCTCTAATGCGATAGACAGAGAACCGAGCCTTCGCCATATTCACAACTCATACAAACAACATGCGCCAGTATAAAGACTATACAACACTCTCAGTCACTCGATCAATCTAATCATACCATGTCAAGCTTGGCGTTCCCCGGTAACAACTTCATTCCACATTTACATTGCAAATAAAATGAGAGAGAAAAAAATACAATAAAACTACTTTAACTAATTTTATCGTGGTATGTTTCAAATCCTCATCAGACTTGATAAATAACTAATTATGTAAACAGCTATAAAATCTACTAGACAAGGTTCAATGTCACGAGCAATATCCGCTAAACTTATGACATCAATATTGATTACCCATAATTATTTTATGACATATACAGCGTGTTCCGTAAAACACTGTACAAAATCACAGTCCGTACTTAGTAATCGATTCTGGTTTCGAATACGAAATGAATCACAAGAAATTGAAAATAATGACACCAGATTCGGTGAAGTTTACTAAGCACATTAACAATATCAAGGTTTTATTGTGGTTTGTCTTGTACATTGGTTACATAGGAACTGTGCCTACCGTGTCCTACTAAATATTACACAATCTCTTACAATTCACGTTGTATATATTTTTTGTAAACAAATTATTGTAAATAATTATATTGCTATGGTAAGTGGTAACAAAATGTTCCGGTACAAAACCTTTAAGCGAGCGCTGCAAGATGCCAATGGGGAAGGTTGGTGTAGGGTCGGTAGTCAACCAGAGCCTGTACTCGGGGTGCGGCTTCTCCATCATCTCCAGCTGCTGCTCCAGCTCGCGCAAGAACGAGACCAGCAGGTGGCAGTTCTGCAGCATGAGCCACTGGCCATGAGATATCGCGCCCTCCAGTAGCGAGAGTGCTGCCTGTAAGTATATTATAGGTAGGGTAAGTACTATCGCGTGTTTACAAATAATACTGTGGGCTCTAACTGTATACATAGTATAAATAGAGAAGCAAAACAGGCCTAAATCGCGACCGTCTAAGTAATAAGGCGTTCTCATCTACCACCTCTAGCAATCAAAATGGCCACGCGCCGTCATGTAACTGCCTTTACTATGACATTTCTTTTCCATCTATATTATCTGTACATCAGTATGATAGTGAATTTTATTTAACCGATACGACACTGTGACAAATTGTTTTCAATAGATAGCATCTTTCTATTCTATTTATCTTTCAAGTTCATCGACACAGTTCTACAAATACCAACAGATGGCGCTGTAAGTGCCATAAGCTACCAATAGATGGCGGTGCAAGCATTAGCGAGGCGGATTGCATGTATTACATTCATACAGATAACACAGATAGAGTTGGGATGGCAGTTATATGACGGAGATTGGACGTCTTGGTTGGAAGATGCGAAGCATAAGTACTATATTTGTCTATCTAATCTCACATGCGCATTGAGCAGCGAGAAATGAATGGAAAAAGTGAATCAGAGTGTATACTACATTTGCTGTCCCTTTCGAATTTGGCGCCTGCGTTTTGTTGGCTTCCCTTCTCTATATATTCCTTTGATTACATTCCAGAGGAGTGCACAGATGTTGCAACCTAGATGTAATACATCTGTTATACTAATAAATACACAAATCCGGGTTTCTTGTAATTGTACTTAAGTTAAAAAAAAACATTGATACATGGCCGGGATAGAACTCGGACCACCCGAGTGGCAGTCCGAAGTGCGAACCACTGGACCACTGAGGATCTCGAAAAATATCTGGGATCCTGTACTCTATTCTGGACTAGTTCGTAATCTCATGACTCACGGCCTCCTGTCCCTGTCCAAGCGACAGATACTTGAACTTGCCGCCGCCGAACCCGTAGCGGTCTCCGAGCTTCATGAGGTCGGCGGTGGGGTCCGACCCCGGGCTGAGGATGAACACCACCGGCGTGAAAGGCGACGTCTGCTCGTATATCATCTCCAGGCTGCAACCATACAATATGACGTTCTTAAGCTACGGAAGCGAAGAGAAGCCCAACACAGCATTGAGCCAGTGCTACGGGAGTATCGCTTTCTCACGAGATAAATAGATAGATAGATAGATAGATAAAAAAATATTTGCAATCACAAGCAGCACAATTGGCAAAGCAACAGAAGATAAATTAAAAATTAAAACTAAGTACATAAAGATAAGAACTTTAGTCTACACACATATGCAACAGTAAAATGTATTATTTGTACATGTGTGTGCTGCAGCAACGCAAATGGGTAAGTAGCTCAGCGCATAGGATCCAGCATGACAGGCTGTACCCACTGATTATCAGTGACTGCCCATAGTCATGAGAGGGCGCTAAGCTCACTAAGTGCTATCAGTGTCAAATATGTTGGTACTTACACTATTTTGTGCAGATAAATGGTTTGTGATGTGTATTTATGATGTTAATGGTAATAATAATTAACTTTAATCTATATAAATACAAAAAGTCCCAGAAATGCAGTTCTATGTTTCACAAAAAAAAAGTGACACCCCCACTACTTAGGTACGTAGCAACCAGTCTCCGTGTTAGCACCGTTTTATAATCTTATGCTAGTCATAGATTGTTCATGAGTGTGAACTTGTAATAGTCCGCAATGTCAATCTTGGTGTGTTATGGCATGTTAAAAATATTAGACGAAAGTTGTTCCAATATTGAAAAATGAGTTGAAGAACAGTTTGTAGCATACAAACAGTTTTTTGTTCTCTTTATAATGTTACACTGCGCGTACCATACAGCGCAGAGCAGGCGACAGTGGAGTAGCGCATGCGGTCACGTCCTCAGCATTGAGGGATCGACAATGAAAAAGGAGAAAATGGTCCATATCGATTGTCTATTTGTTATTCCGAGGATAATAGATACGCGATTGACCGGTACCAAAACAACGATAGTTGAAAAAAAGGGTGTGTGTACACGTTTTAGAAGTTATACTTATTTGGCGCAACAATATAAAAATATAAGAAATACATCTTTCGTCTTATTCCACGTTTGTAGAAAAAAACGACACTAATAATATGAAATGATATTTAACTAATTGAAAGTTTTATTATAACATTAATAACTTTTCTTCGTAATAAACCAAAACGTAAACTATAGCTAACTTCAGGATGTCGGTTTTTCGAGACAATGTGCGCGCGCGTCGTACAAATTTATATTTTTCCCTATCGCACCAAATGAAGTATAACTTCATAAATGACAAAAATAATCTTTAATGGCGTAACACTGCGGAAATTACTGTCAAGTGTTAAAGTAAAATGTATATATTTCTATTGTAACGTTCCCTTGCGCAGACGGGACAGGCTGCTAATTTATTAACCTGAACAGGTTAATCGTCTCTGCTCCCTTCTTTGCAGAATTCGAGAGCTATGTAATGTATACCTGACGACAGGCGGCGTGATGAAGTCCTCCCCCATGGTGAGGGTGATGTAGTCCGCCAGCGCGCGGTACACGCGGTCCACGCGGAAGCAGCGCAACAGCATCAGCAGCTCGAAGGGGCTGAGCCAGTCGCGGTATCCGCCCGGGATGGGATCCGACTCGGGCGTATCGCTATCGAACCACTACCATACGGACAAAATATATATTAGCATATCACATGTGTTCAGAGCCCAGGTGAAAACTGTGTACATCACTTAGAGAGTTAACTCCTTAAGAACAAGCGTGATGTGGAACTTTCATGATGTAAATGACTAACTAAAAAGGACATTTTTTAATTCAACCCCTACGGGGAGTGAAATTAGTTACTTCACTCTATGCCTACTTTTCATTATTGATGTTAATATGGAATTTTATCATATTATGCGGGTGAAACCGCGGGGCTCTGCTTCTGATAGAATGTTAAGAATACGCTTTATTCTGTTATATTCATTATACTTGGCTATCACAGTAATGCGGTTTTGGTAAGTCTATGAACATTGAGTTTTCTTTTTTCTTTTTTTTTTTTCGGTGGGACCTACTACTGATTGGCGGCACTTGTCCAGCCCTAACAGTTCGACTGATTACGGAAGACTTTTTGACTTCTGGTTATAGGTAGACGATAGGGGGACAGACCCCCCTCCTTTCCCGCAGATGGGAAGAAGCAAACCGGAATTTTAGTGTTCATTACCCTATCGTGGTTATTTTAACATTGAGTTTCTCTGACTACTATTTTTTATAGGATAAGGCAGGTTAACAATCGCTTAGTAATATGTACGCCACTTATCTGTTTAGTTTTCTAGGTAATATGAATCTTACCTCTTTCCACGTGTCCAAATCTTGTGTTATGTGATCAGGTAATTGGTTAAACTTCTCAGGAAAATCAATGCTTAGCTTCATTATATCCTGCCAGCCCTATTACAAAAAAAATTAGCTTCATTAAAACTAGAGCTAAAGAATGCAAAAAGAAAATGCTTGTAAAAATAAAAATCACGAGGTATTCCCAGCTAAAGAATGCAAAAAGAAAATGCTTGAAAAAATAAAAAGGCCAACATCACGCGTTATTCTCAGCTAAAGAATGCAAAAAGAAAATGCTTGTAAAAATAAAAAAGCCAACATCACGCGGTATTCCCAGGCGGTCACCCATCCAAGTACTAACCGCGCCCGACGTTGCTTAACTTCGGTGATCGGACGAGAACCGGTGTATTCAACGTGGTATGGTCGTTGGCGACAGTTATAATTAAATTAACGTTTTATTTGTTAGCATCATACATCAATTATTCACCATCAGTAATATTTTTCAATATTTGATTTAATTTGAACAGATATATAAGCAATAGAAGCGAGGCATGTTTGAATAGATCGGCCTGCCTACAGTACACACACAAGCACACATACACGAACAAACACGCTCATGCACACGAAGACGCACACACATACACGACTCGTGACTAGGTGTATATCTCACAAAACTCGTACCCAGATTACTCCTAACGAGCTAACATCTATTCATACCTGTGCTGGAATCCACGCGGCGGGACAAGCTCGCGGAGATTTTTCGAGCGCCACATTGCCCTTGATAAAGAAATCCAACTGCGCCTGAGACACGTTGCCTTCGCTCTGCTCCAGTTTTATATTCATTTGGAAGGAATACAGCAGCTTGTGACATTCAAATATACCTAAAACATGAAAAAAAACCTATTACTATCCATTTCGGTTTCGCAGTTGGCTTAAGTAAGTATTTTACAAAAGATTGTTATAATATTTTTAAACATAATGTTTCATAATATTACAGACACTATTGATGGCTCCATTAATTAATTAAGGACTCTTATTTTTTACTAATTATTACACAAGCCTTTTTTATATAGAGTAGAGGGCAAACGAACAATCGGAGACTTTTTACGACTACCGACGCCCATGACCATCCACATAATTACAGTACCGATGCGTTGCCCTTCTTTCTCAAATAAAATTGTAGTGCCCGCTTATAACACAAATAAACTTAAAATAAAAAAAAGTCGTTACCGCAATAGTGAAAAGGAAAATTACATTTTATTACGCGAACAAATTTAACGCGTCGTCTAGCGCCAGAGCAAGAAGCTTCGATAAGAATAATTAAGCTCATTGTTGTAAGTACGTGTTGTAATCCTTATTATCACAAAACATAGGTGTCGTTCATCGATCATAAAACATTCTTGTCTTCATAATGTTGCAATATTATGGTGTCTACACCTATTTCAATATCTCAATGATCCACGTACCCGTGCATCCGTATTCGTAAACGTTCTTCGTAAGCATGTCGATGATATTCTTCAGTCTTTTCGATAATATCACATTTGGCATCGCCTTACGCAATGAGAATGCGAATACCTACAAATTTTACATTTAGGTTAGGTTTTGTTGTGTATTTTATATAGACAACTAGCATCACCCCGCGGTCGCCCTGGAATATCTCCGGTCCTACTTGTCATAGCGTTATGGTGTATAGCCTATAGTCTTTCAATAGATGGACTACTCAACAATATAACAATAATAATAACATAATAATATCTGTGGACATATCACACCACGGTAGCCTAATCCCGTGCTAAGGTATCGTAAGGACTTGTGATACAGGTACTAGACTACGGAAATATATTTAATATGTTTGTAAATTTAAGAAATGTGATATATTTAAAAATTTTATTATAGAAGAATCCATGACCTGGGCGGGATTCGAGCACGCGACCTCTGGCGTAAGACGAGGACTAACCGCCAGGCGCCACGTTACCAACTGAGCCAGCCGGTCGTGTTTACGATACATTTTTTTCAATTCTGGCCAGTAGTTCCTTAGATTAGCGCATTCAAACAAACACACAAAATCTTCAGCTTTATATTATTAGTATAGATATTGTACTTATCTAATTATTTAAGCGTCTGGTGTAATCGGGACTTGAGTCCTGCTCAGACCAAAACCACTCCTGTCAGACCAACGGCCCTAACGGGGCACTGCATCTGCTATGCATGCATCTACATTTTATCATACACGTACGGAGTAAACTCAAGCAGAACGCCCCTCACCTCTAGGTAGGACGACAGCGAGTATTGGTACATGGAGTTGACGCTCGCCATGTCGGACAGCACGAAGAAGAGGATGGAGCCGCGCTTCGCCACCGGCCGGTACCCGTCGCGCAGCACCTCGATGTCCCGCGTCGTGGTCTCCGCCAGCGCCAGCTTCTCCATCACCTGGGGACGGGGATGGGACACTGGACGTTAGGGTCCCACGCAATTGGAGTGCGTTGATTCATGTACTATCCGCGAGGTGGTTTCACAAGCGTAAACTAACTTGAACGATGTCGAACTTACATATAAAAAAATCACCNCCCCCCCTTTGGTGTGAAATTTCCAAAAATCCTCTATTTGTGCTCCCCACTTGGTCCCTACTTGCTCCATTCTTAGAAATTACACTCTCCAAGGCACACACATGCCAAGTTTCCAAGTCAAGCTCGTTTTTTGCGTTCAGTACCCAGTTTCGTTTCAGTCAGACGATTCGTCACTCAGTAACGGAAGGGTGTTATATACTCGTAAAAATATCGATTATGCGGTCGCTTATATCCTCCACTCAGGAGCTCCTCATCAACCAGGGTCGATCATTCATTTTATTATCCACCATCAGCCGAACGACGTCCTCTGCTGGACATAGGCCTCCCCCAGGGTTGATGCTATTGAAAAACCGGTGCGTGTCGGAGTATACCGAGGGAACTGGACCAACATATAAATACCAATGTAAATAAGTTGTCAAATATATACACGTAGGCGTGTGCACTCACTTTGTATGAAATGAACTACAAATATAAGTTTGTAGTGTTTTCATTCTGTTGTTATTAGAGCTTCGGCAGTACCTTCATCCAAAAAAAAAATTAAGTATCAGTCTGAATACAGTGCACTCGACCCAGAGGCTACAGCGTCAAGCTTGGTCATGATTGTGTATGTATGATTGTAGTTAATAGGAGTGAAAATAGTATGTACGAATTCAAAATTTATTGTACGTGTAATCCTTAAGAATTCGTTAATTCGTTGCACGACTTTTAAAAAAAGTAATATAATCGATGTCTGGCG
The DNA here is from genome assembly GCA_017140195.1 of Eumaeus atala. NCBI lineage: Eukaryota > Metazoa > Arthropoda > Insecta > Lepidoptera > Lycaenidae > Eumaeus > Eumaeus atala. Next base: position 61,754 of record JAFELO010000209.1, read on the forward strand.
ATAGTTAAGTGAATGGTAATTTAGAAAAGCGAATTGCCAACGTCCATACCACGTTGAATACACCGGTTCTCGTCCGATCACCGAAGTTAAGCAACGTCGGGCGCGGTTAGTACTTGGATGGGTGACCGCCTGGGAATACCGCGTGATGTTGGCTTTTTTTTAATAAAATTTGTTCATACCATCCTAAATTACTAGCTATTTTATAATCAATGAAATCAACAATTAATCATACAATAATTTTAATAACATTTTAACGAATTTATCAGATATTCGAAACATTATTAAACCTTTTCTTGAAAGAGGTAGTGCCATGCTGCATTGCAGCGGAATTGGGCCGGTACGACCGGGGTGGTACCTCTCGCTCACTTGATATCGCCGTAACACCTACGGAGTGGCGTTTCGTGCGGGTTTGTAGGTAGCCCGTGGCTCATTGGCGGTAGGTGAAAAGGAGGGCAACGCATCGGCATGATAATTATGCTGATGTTCATGGCCGTCAGAAGTCGCGGAAAGACTCCAATTGCTCGTTAGTCCCCCTATACTATAAAAACAATATTTCCAAGATGAAAAATCCAAAGGAAAAATACACATCTAATATCCTTAACACTCATTTGTAATATTAGATTAATCGCCGCGTGTTCTTAGCTTCAAAAGGATTTTTGTGATTTCACTCGTGTTCCGCTCCGCTGTATATTGTCATTCCATCTCAGCTTCGCCCCGACATGGCAATGAATATATTTGCACATTTAGCTTGACAGAAACATGCAACGACGAAGACAAAGGATGGTCAGAGCCCGTAATCCCACTAAACTTACTAATATTACGTGTATCTATCCACCCTGGATTGAAAAGTACTCGGCCTAACACAGATTCTTTCAATTCTAAAAATCGAATCCACCCACATTATTTAGTTCAGTTCAGACTAATTAACTGTGATTTTCGAAAGCTATCGCTTTAGTTGTGATTTTATATTTTTTTTTAACAAAGAAATAGGACATAGTTTCTGCAAATGGAGCAAATCGTGCAGCGTGCCGTCATTAAGTATGTCCATAAGAAGGGGATATCACCGAAAGCTATCCATGATGATACGGTCAGCACTCTAGAAGATTCTACTCTGTCTTATTCATCCGTCAAAAATGGATAGCAGAATTCAAGCGTGGTAGAGAGAGTGTGAAAGATGAACCCCGCTCTGGAATGCCTTCGACGTCCACTACTGACGAAAATATTAAAAAAATTACTTGATTTAATTATTGGCGACCGCATAGTGAAAATTAGGGAGATATCCGAGATAATAGGCATTATCAACGAACTCGCCACATCATAGTCAACGAATTGGGCTTCTGCGAGGTGGATTCCGTAACTGCATTCAGTTGAACAAGAAAGGACGCGATTGACTATTTCACGTGACTGTTTGTTATTTGAAGACGATGCAGATGATTTTTTGAATCGGTTTCTTACAACGGACCAAACATGGGCTCGTTACTGTACGCCAGAAACAAAACAACAATTCACATGTCTGTGCAATCAAACAATCTCAGCGTCGAGGTGCTCTGATGATTTGTTGTTCCGGGGCATCTCACCAAGGGCGGTACTGATGGCAATCGCGGAGCTTTTCGTGGGTATTCGGCACTATGATGTGCCGCATACCCCAAACACAATCCAGGGCCCACTGGCCCTGGGTGGTGTGTGATTCTTAAATGCTTTTTCACGCGTCCAAAACTAAAAAGGTGTCGTAGGTTCGAATATTGTTTATATGTTGTGTATTCAATTCATTTATTAATTATCAGCCCTTATCGGTCCACTACTTGATCTCCTGCTACTCTCATCCATATCGGACCGGCTATTGCACGGAGATTGTCTTTCCACCTGATGAACGGTCAGCCAACACTTCGTTTTCTTAAACGCGGCCTCCACTCCAGAAACTTACTGGCCCATCTGCCATATGTTCTACTGAGTGTGTGACCAGCCCATTGACCCGGCCACTTCAACGAGCCTATTCGTCGCGTGATATCGGATACTTTAGTTCTCTGACTTCGTCACGAATTCTGTCGGACAGAGAAACACCCAACATAGCACGTTTAGTAGCCCGTTAAGCTACCGAAAAGTTGCGGACCAGTCCTAGGTTATGAGGCCATGTTTCGGCCCCGTAGGTCTTCACGCCGAGAACTCATTGGTTGAAGATTTTTGTCGTCTATCGAGATGCCCGACTTAGATTCTAGTGTCCTCAGTGAAAATGTAGTTATTCTAACATATTACTACTTCAATACCCTTTTAACACCTTCCCTATGAGGGGCAAACACACCCAGAGCCCTGCTCGGCGTGGTGCATGGGCTGCTCATAAGGGTTGGTAAAATTTTGATTTGGTACCGAAGTACTGGTGACAGCTTTATCAAACCAAGGGCAGCAACGTGGCCTCGGTCTGAACCTGATTAGGCATCCCCCATTTGCTCACCTCTGCGGCCTTGGACTTGGTGTTCTCCAGCGTGTCCACAAGGTCTTTATTGTCGAGCATGTTGCCCGTGGAGGTTGCGAGCTCTCGCAGCAGCGAGTCCTCCAGAGCACTCAGCAGGCTGCGGTTGGCTGCCGTTTCAGCTATCAGACTCTCCCGCTGCTCCTCCAAGTCTGATCGCTCGCCGCGCACTACGACACTTAGTAGCTGGTCTTCTAGACCCTGCAAGAACAAGTTAAAAACATTAATCACTTCCTCCTATTTTCAGCGGGACCTAAGATAGTTCTGGCTACCAGTTTATGCAGTCGCCCTACGATGACTTTATTAAAGATTTAGCTGTCGATCCTGGAGACACAGGAGTAGCAACGGCAAATGAACCAAAGAGCGATCAACTAAAAGCTGGACATAAATTCAGCTTTATCCCATCATCCTCCAGCTCTGATGAGAGTCCACCATGGAGAAAACCGAAGGTGTGGGATAAACAGTTTCAGGGGCCGATACGAATAACGTTGGTGTAATCCTAGATGACGGGAAGAAATCCTTCTCCCCTCCAGTATCACTCAGGCAACTAATATGCTGCTGGAAACTGGACAGCACAGATAGCGATTATGATGTGTCAGCATATGAGGGTTGCTTCCTCGTTCATGCGCGAGGGCCTCCTCTGGCTCTTCAGTCCCCTCGTCTTATAAGAGTGACCTACCTGCACAGTGACGGTGTAGTTGATGACCACCGCCTTGGCGTACACGGCGGGGTTGAACTGCGGGTTGGCGAGCTTCGTGGTGAGGTACATGCGGAACTGAGGCTCGTAGTCCACCTCCGTGCTGCCCAGGAGCACGAAAGAGCGTCCGCTTTCCGCTGCGAGATTTACGATTTTGTAATAAACCAAATACAGAGAGAAGTATTTGTCCGGCAGTGGACGTTCATGGATGGTGTAATGGTGTGATACTTAAGATGGTGATGATGGTAATGATGGTGATGATGGTGATAGTGATGATGGTGATAGTGATGATAATGATGATGGCAATAGTGATGAGTGTGATGATAATGATAGTGATGAGGGTGTTAGTGACTCATCACTACCATCACATAATCTCATCACTGTCATCACCCACAGATTATGAGATGAGGTTTACGATGATGATGGAAATGAGCGTGGTGATAGTGATGAATAAAACAGCTGTTGCACAAGACTTAGGAATCTGGTTCCAGTGTGTGTCTATTTTTATCGTAAAATAGTGTAAAACCACAAACTTCGTGGTTTGTGAGGTATCATGATGTTAGCTTTTTCTTTACTATCGTGCATTACTTTTGTACTAGTTATAAATGAATAATAAATTTAGCTACGTGGTCGCCAACGTCCATACCACGTTGAATACACCGGTTCTCGTCCGATCACCGAAGTTAAGCAACATTGGGCGCGGTTAGTACTTGGATGGGTGACCGCCTGGGAATACCGCGTGATGTTGGCTTTTTGATAATTTTTGATATAATACAAAATATAAAAACAATTAAGTGCGAACGGTCTCTGTTCTTGAAAATGTTTAAAATTTTTACCATAAAATTTTTATGACTTACTTTTAATATTCTTCTCCAAAACGTTATCTATCACTGGGTCAATGTACTCGTTGACGTCTTGGAACAAAACGGGCATGCCATACTTTATTGCCATCTCGAGGTGGCGCAGGAACTGAGGGTCGTTGAATGACAACACCTAGACAAACCAAGTACTAGTGCCATGCCTCATTGCCTCCTCGCTTACATGACACAGCCGCAAAATGACAGCTATACTGTCGCATTTTGTTTCCAGGGGCTCAAAGAAGGGAAGGGGCGCATATGACGGCATAACAATTATGCGAATGTCTACGGGCGTCGTTTAGTCATCAAAAAGTGCTCGTCCCATTATCCTACAAAGAATAAAATCACCAGTTTACAGTTGACCCGTGTGCTTGAGTGGACTAAGGAACGCCCACTGGTCGCAGAAGCGTACTCAAATGCATCTAGAGTTAATAAACGAAAAAAGATATAATACAGATTGATAAATGAAAAGATGTGTACCCCCCTCGCCCCTCCACCATTCTGCGCGCAACGGTTAGTGCTATACTTTAGTGCCGGGACCTATGCGTAGAACATAAGTGCCAGCCTAAAATGTGCCCATCGAGAATCGGAAAGAAAGAAAGCAAATGAGACCAATGTATTTATTGTGTCTGTCTTTTTTGCGCCAGCATAGTGTGCAATGATAATTTTTAATGAAATACATTACAGGAATAAAATTCTTAAATATTTTATCTTAATGGAAATCTATCTAAAATAAAACTCAAAAATCGTTAGCTGAAAAATGTTAGTATAACATACATGATTATCCAAAGGATAAGTTGTAATATTTGACTTTAATGTAATAGGTGAATCTAAATATTTTTATTTTTCTTGTGTTCTTTGTTGACTTTCAATTGAATATATTATCTATTATTTCGTGACAATTTGTAATTTTCTTACGTGATTATTGTGTTAGACGGATTTTGAAATGAAATGGTTCAATGTTACTTATTTATGCACTTGCACAATATGGATACTATAACATGTTACTTTTATTAATATTCTAACACCATAACGTAATAATGTTAATGCAAATAATATTTTTAAAGATAAATATGTATTTTTACAAAAATCATGAATATTTTTCTACGCATGTGTATTTGTTAAAAAAAGATACAAGATTAGGCGTAGACGAGTATGTGACTCCCATCTTCGAGCTCTATTACTTTTTGGATACTCGAACACAGGCCTGTCTATAGCTTCTCTATGTCTGTTAACTCTATGCGATGGACAGGAAACGCGACAGTACACTGACAGATAATCAACCGTGTTGGTTATTAGAGAAGGTAGATATAAGAAACAATACTATCTTTGTCTATCATCTAATCACGCATGCGCATTGCACAGAGAAAAATGAGACAGAGAGTGAAACGCTTTTTCTATCACTTTCATCTTACACGGCCGCGTTTAAGTTAGTTTCTTTACCCTTCTCACCTTCAAATTATTTTTTGCCTCCTTCTTCTTGATCCATGTGAGCGCCTGGGTCTGCGGGTCTATACACATCGGAAACCGGGAGGCGCGGGTAGTCAATATGCCGTTCTGCACCGACAGTTCGTCCGGCGGGAGGCCTTCAGAGTTCCATCTACACGAGAAAACACATTTTACTAAGAGCAAACGATTTTTTTTTCCTTTGAATTCGGCATCATAATCGTTGTTGTGTAGTGCACCCGGTACACAACAAGGAAGCGTATCACTGGTTTCAAAACTGTATCTCGTGAACCGTGATCGCTAGACAGACTAAATTTTCACAGATGATGTAGTTCTGGTGCCGCTATAACAACAAGTACCTACTAAAAATAAAATCAATAAATTATTCAAGAAAGTGACGAATGTGGAGGAGGTACGTAGGGCTCGTGGTGTATGGCAGTCCCTTCCCTCTGCCTACTACATTAGGGAGCTGGCGTGAAGATGTGTTGTTGTTGTTGGTGCTGATATTTAAGAGTATGACTCGCAATGGGCCGGTTTTTACGAAGCACACTCCGACCCAAAAATCACCGACGGGTAGGGGATATAAAAATTTCACTATTACAGTTGCCACGAATAATGATTCGTCCGAATAACGAACATTCGGCTTCCGCCAGGCCGAAAGGCCGAATATTCGGCGGCGGATTCATCTATCGTCTCGTGGCAGCAGCGTCTATGGTATATATAGAGAATTTTCTCAGAAGCGGGTAATATTTATGAAGGAAAGCTCAATCGTTTACCTTCAAATAATATGTGGTATTTATTTTTTATTTTGTATTTATTCATACCATATTCAAAAAAGTGGCGGAATAGGCCGAATACCGAATAATGGCTGAATATTCGTAGCGTCTCTGGTCAGTGTCATTTTTGAAAACCATTAAAATAACTAAATAAGTCTTCAATTTATCTATGTTTTGTATAATTTTGTTGTGGCAAAGAAGTATTTATAACTGCTTTTTTCTTTTCTCCTCACGGAATAGACGTGTATGTGTTTGTATGCCTTGTGCATATATTTTTATCCTTTACATTATTGCACATAAACTTTACTCGTTAGCTCATTCAAAGATACAGAAATAGTAAACATTTATACTGAATGTAAAATTCTACGATGTGACTCTGACTAGAATAGTCGTAGAGACGTGCACGGAATGTCTGTGTTTGTTGTGTGGAGATAATTTTTTTTTTTCAGAGGGACCTATTACTGATGGCGGCGCTGTTGTCCTCGCCCCTACAGTTCGTCGGGTCTACGGAAGACTTTTTTGTCTTCAGGTTTTAGGTAGACGAAAGGGGGACAGACCCCCCTCTTTTCCCGCAGATGGGAAGAAGCAAACCGGATTTTTTGTGGGCATTACCCTATCGTGAATCATTTTTGGGACCGAAAAGGGGGAAACGCCCCCCCCTCCCCACGCTAGTTGGACGGCGCGCGCACGGTGCTGTTTAATTTTACGGGACGTGTATAAGGAAAGTTGAGCTCGTCTTTCGGTTTGGCTTGTCAGAGGAGGCCGGCCTCCTCCCCCACCCTCTGACGGATGGGGTCGATTTGCGCTTCAAATCGGCTAGAAGCCGTGATCATATTTTGTTTTTATTATTAGAGCTCTCTAAGATCGCGTTTTATTTTATTTCTACATTTATCTAAGCTCACGTCTTACGGATTCGAACCTGGGCTCGTTTCCGTAAGCGGTGTGTGAGTTTGTCATTCTGTCAGTCATATGTCTTATATCTGTGTAACTATATGTAAGGTTCAACGCTCGACCGGTACGAGCGGTGTATATCGTATCTAGCAGGGGAGAATGCATTTATGCACTGTCCAACCGACCCAAAGGGGCCTGAAGATTTTGTCGGGTCAGGTCGTGTAGCTATAACTACTACCTACTACCGACTAAAACCTGCTATCCGAGGGTTTGCCCTATTGGCATTTTACTGCAGATGCGTGTCTGGGTGTGTTTTCGCTTGTGTGCAAGGGCGGACTTAGCAACTACTACGGCTATCGCGTCGTCGGCGTCGTGCAATACGTGCTTTGGCAGACGATATCGGGAGTCGGTTATTAGCGTCGGATCGTACACCGACGTCTTTCTTATAAGACTGTTCGGGTGATTCAGGGCCCTATCGAAGAACCTTTGAGAGAGTTCTTTAAAGTGGCCCTTAATCGAGGTCAATTTGAAGTCACAATGTAGATCGATATTGCGTACGTACCAGGGGCAACCAGTGGCCGTACGCAGGAACCTGTTTTGCAATTTCTGCAAACGATGTATCTGCTGGGGAGATATGTGCGTGAATGCGGCACTGCCATACGACAAAATCGGTCGAATGCATGTGATATACAATATGGGCTTATGTCTATTAGCCATTTTGCTCCTTTTGTTTATCAGAGGATGGAGTTTGAACAGGACGTATTGCGCCTTTCTATAACTCTATCGATGTGGTTCCGGAAGTCCATCGATCTATTTAGCGTAACGCCGAGATATTTGACCGTCTCCGCTCTAGGAATTTCGTTCCCGTAAAGCAGGATAGGGGCCATCTTATTCTTTTTCTTTCCGTGCTGGTTCGGGTGAAGAGTATCGACTTACTCTTTTCCGCGTTCACCTCTATCCTCGATTTCAGGAACCATTCGCCGAGGTCGGTGACGGCCCTTTGGAGTAATCTGGCTCCCTCTCTGGGAACGTTCCTTATGTACAGTGCGGTGTCATCCGCGAACATCGCCAGCTGGGGTGTCGCGGTAGGTCGCTGGTGTACAAGTTGTAGAGGGTCGGGGATAGTACAGAGCCTTGCGGAACCCCGGCTCTGACTGTGCGGGGGGAAGGACAGTGTGCCCTCCACTCTGAATCTGAACTGCGTGTTGTCTAGGTAGCTGTTTATGATCAGTACCAGTCTATCAGGCAGTTCCAGTTGGTACAGCTTGTAGATGAGGCCCTGGTGCCAGACCTTATCGAACGCCTTTGCTACGTCAAAGAAGATAGCACACGTGCCGTGCGGCCTCTTTCTGTGTAGTCCCGTAAGTACATATTCCGTGAGACGGTGTACCTGTTGGGGGCAGCTGTGACTGTTACGAAAAGCAAACTGTTCATCCATGAACAGGTTTCTCTCTCGTATCACGGTTTTTAAGCGTGCGAGGATAATCCTTTCGTATATTTTCGCTAGCGAGCTTATAAGACTTATAGATCGATAGCTAGTCCGCTCCGTCCGGGGTTTTCCCGGTTTGTGGATGCCTATCACTATTGCTTCCTTCCAGATGTCCGGGAAGGTGCAATGCGTTAGGAGAGCGTTAAAGATACACACCAGTAGGTGTATGAAGGCAGGGGGTAGCTGTTTTAGTACCTTGTTTGTGATACCGTCGGGCCCCGGCGACTTTTTAGTGTGGAGGTTTTTTATGAGTTCACTTCACTTCATCCGCGTCCGTCGGGCTTATGATTTCATCACCTTCGCCCGGCGGCACAGCCAGTCGGGCCGTCATGTGGAGATAAGAAATGCAAACGTACCGAAGCAAAACATTTTAATTATACGAAACGTAACAACAGGCTATAAGGTAAAGAGAGAAAGAACATTATAAAAGTAGTCAAGCTGAGAGTTCTTTGGCAGTATGTGTTATTTTTGTAGTCCTACTTAAGGAGACTCATCATGAGGAAGTTTGTCTCGGCGGTTCTTGTTAGACCAGTGTTGGGATAGGTTATTTACAAGCACTTGCCCCTACCGTTATATGCTTAGCACTTTTAGCACTTTTTCTTCACCAACTTATCTTCCTCTCACTTTCCGTTTAACCCTCTTTCTATCTTCGCTATCTCTGATCTCCCACTTAATTTCCGTTGGCTTCGTTTTTGTTACGCACTTACCAACGTACTCAACAAGTAAATCGTGCGTAAAGAAGTTTAACTTCAATGAAACAATAATTTACAAACCCGCTAATCTCGACTTCATTCGTCAGATTCTTTTCAACCGTATACGGCGTGGTGAGTGGTATCCCCCTGCCCAGGAGGTCACCCATCCAGTCCTCGTACAACATGGTCTGCCTGAACGAGAAGGAGAAGGGGCCGGAGTAGCTGAGGAAGGACGCAGACAGCAGACAGTTGCCAATCAGTCTAGACTGTTCCACGTAAAGCGCCGCCAGATCTTCCGTCCAACGTTTTTGCTCGCTCGTCAGACCTGGAAAGGAAAAAATAAAGTAAGGACTACTTTTGTGATAAGTAGTGGTATGTTGCACTGGATAGAACATGACAAGGACTGAAAACGAGAAATCGAGGCATGTTGTAGACTACCGACGCCCATAGACATCCGCATTATTGTTGTCATGCAGATGCGTTGCCCTTCGCAAGTCATCCTCCCAAATGGGCTAACGGTAATTTACAAACTGCCCGAAACGTGACAGCGCAGCTGTCACCTTAAGGCGGCGTCACGTAAGCCAGAGTTACCTCCCTGCTTGTGCCGGGCAATTCGGCGCCAAGGCAGCTGCAGCCGGTGAACCATGACGGGTGGGGTTAAGCAGGGCACAGGCAGATGTCAATGGGCGTCAGTAGTCACCAAATAGCGTCGATTGCTCGTCTGTCCTCCTACATTAAAGGCATCTTACCCGACATGAGTTTATCAGCAGCGACCAATCTCCTCATCATGATGTCGGTCTCCTCTTGCAGCTCCTGTCTCCGCATCATCGCCGTCTCGTATCTGTTGTTAAGCCCGTTCAGCGTGTTCTGTATCCTGTCTATCTCGCGGTTCAGCGAGGCCAAGTAGTTGTAAGCCTCGGTGTACTCCTTCTCCAGCTCCTCCACTTTATCCTTTTTCGGTTTCACCTCTTTGTAGACGGCGCAGTAGCCGAGGACAGCGATGACAAACTTCAAAAGACCATAACTGAAATTGACGGAAGCTTTTATCCAACTTTTGTTGCATGTTCGTGAGATCTCGGTGGTCTGGAAGTACAAGACCGATTTGAAAAATCATTGCGTATGATAGCAATATTTATGAGAAACGTTATAGGGTACATTCCGTGACGATACAGCTAACAGGACCGGAGAAACGCGGTTGTAACCACAACATGCTGCTGGTTTATTGTAAACTGTTAACATTATGTCTCTGATTCCAGGATAATTTATATCGTATTCAATGCTTAAAACCCAGCCTCGCAGCTTACTGTATGCCAACTTCTTATACTTACTTGCACCGTTCCAGCATCTTCGCTCCTTGGATTACATCGACATACACAATATTAAAGAAGATTAAGACCCGGCCTTGCTGCATGGCATCTAGTCCAGTACACTTTTTAATAAGCGCGTTTGGGTGATGAGGTCGCTCATCTCCTACATGCTGCGTAGGAAGTTCGGGCCCGTCATTATACCCTTCACGTTTATCTCTGGATTCAGGTGATACGCGCAACATTGGAGAAGCCACTTACCCGGCCTTGCTGACTTGCTGCATGGTGTCCAACTTCTTGCACTTCTTCATGTGCGTCTTGACGGCCTTCTGCTGCGCCTGCGTGATGAGGTCGCAGTTCATCTCCTGCAAGTTGCGCAGGAAGTTCGGGTCCGCCATCATGCCCTTCGCGCCCTTCCAGCTAATGTCTTTCACTCCACGAATTATAGCGACGCATTCGCACACCGTCTGCAATGATGCAATTTTTTTTAATCAAAGTTTATAGACTAAGGCTTGAATCATAGTGGTTTCATCATGTACCGTAGTAGGCTCGGGGTGAATTTACAGTCTCATGTAAGGTGTAGCAATACCAGTGAAATAATATGACAAGACCTTAAGATTAAAATGATGTCCTCCTAACCGATTTCAGCCACTGTGGTAAGCTAAATTAGCCTTTATATACATTCTCATATCGGGATGCATCTCAGAGTGGAAGGTTGAATCCTTTTTCGACCTCAAAACTAGTCGCTTCGCCCAACGGGTACTCATAGCAATCCGATGAAGCTGTACTGGGTTTCTCTTCACTTCTACAGCATAAGTTCAGGTCCGAAAAGTATGGCCATTCCCTCATTTCGATGGGACGGCATTCCAACACGGCTTATCGTGCTCTCTGAGGCCCAAGGGGGTAACGCCACTAAATTCCTGCAATATATGTCATATCAACGTAGTATTACAACCTGCACAGCCTCGGGTGGAGTGGCGAAGGACCTGATCTCAGTGATGTCGTTCTTGTCCAAGTCGGCCAGAGCCAGGCGCGCTGCCTCCAGCGCGGGTAGCGCCGCCGACAGCACCTCCTCCGCCTCAGATTTCTCCTCAGCGATCACTTTACTCTTCTCGGTTATCTCGACGCTCTTCTGTTCCGCGACTTGCTGTTTAGCCACCGCAGCCTCAGTTGCTGTAATACAATGATTCTAATTATTACATTAATCCCTCTATGTGGCCCATTGTTGGGAAAAGGCCTCCTCCCATTTTTCCACTTTTCTCTGTCCATAGTTTCATCGCGCCAACCAGGCAAGTATTCATCGAGTTCATAAAATATGTCTGCAGTGTACAATATATTCGCACCGGAAGACAGAGTGTGGTACGACCTCCTACCCGATGGACTGTCGACTTGGTCACTATGGGGGAGGCCTGTATCCAGCAGTGGACGCTATCCAGCGGATGATAATAAAGATACAATTGGATAGAAATATAAAAATCAAAGTGTCTTTGCTGCTAGTGTTTTATAAATTAAATCGAGACATTACGGCCTTCATGATTAACATCGAAATCGAATTTTCACCAGCGGATACATGTATGTTATGAATATCTACGTGGTCGTAGCCTACTGGAAGATTAGACCTTACATGTCCTGCCCTATACACTACTCTTTCTTACGTTACATTACGTATCACAAAAATTCATCCCAACGAACCCATTCCAGAGAGTACCCCTACAAACATTATGTCAGGAAAACAAAAATCAATTTTGGATTGAACGTAACCTGTCGTTAACGTTCCCTGTCGCGCGTTGCGAAGGATGCTAGACGAAAAAATTCAGACAGTTTTACTATAGTCTGGTAAGACGCGCGGTGTGTGCGTGTTTCTCTCTCTTTCTCTCTCTCTCTCTCTCAGAGAAAGTAAACCAATTATTTTCGTTTCGTCTCTCTACTTTGAACACCGTAGTGTCGCGACGATTTTATACAGGTTTTTTGTAAACGCTAAATAATTGAATAATACAAAAATAACAACAATTATGAATGACAGTGACAGTGTATCTGCACAAGTTACGGATATTTCTGATGGAGTTAGGTAAGTAGAGATTAAAAAGAAAAATCTCTGTTTACCTAACTCCATCAATTTCGTTCCATTCGGGTGTCCCTTGACACCTCTCATCTTTTCTTATTGTGTAGAGAGTCCAGCAAGCAGACGGATCTTCTTGACGACTGCCAACGCATATATCCATCCGCATAACTGTTGTCATGCATGTGCGTTGTTTTCCTTTTCATCTTCCTTACAATGGGCCTTTGGTTGCTCACAAGCCGCACGAAATGCTGAGCTGTCCGTTTATTCTGGACTTTACGCCAGTTCAGTGTCATGCGGGCCAGGAATTCCTCCTCGGTCCTCTCATTCCAATTAGACTGCAGTTCAGCATGACACTACCTCTTACAGCTGTTCTTCAAATATTTGTTTAGATATTAGTATCACACTTACAAGTAACACATGTCTTTTCAAAATTCTAGATAATTCAAAATCGCAGAAATTCACACGACACACCACATCAAGTTAACTGAGCGGTCGCTATATTTGGTGTACTAACACTGTTGTGCATTGTCCCGTAGATTAGATTACACTTTACAATACATCTGATTCTCATTTTTTAAAATATTTTGTGCATATGAATTATACCTTATGTGTACTGTGTGTTCTTTTTCAGCTTTTCTTTTGAAATTTCTATTATTTATTTCTTTGTCCTTTTGTGTACTGCCATAGATGTATGTAGAAGAAACAGTACTAATGGTGTTTTCAATACTCGTTGTGTATTATAATCCCCACTTTGTATAGTATTACAAACCCGTGGATATCTCCTTCAGAAGCGTCTCGCACTCCTTGGTCTGCTCCGCGACGATCACCTTCTGCACCGCCAGCTTCGCGTTCAGGTCCTCCAGCTGGACGTTCGCTTCCTCGATCTTCGCCAAGCCGCCGATGAGCCGTTCACACTATAACGTGATTAGCGCATTATTGATACCATTGAACAGTTGGTGTGAATATATCGATGGAACTTTGGAAATATTGATAAAAGGCTAACAAAACTTCGCAGTTCCACTCGCGTGACTCCGGCCCTAACAGTCATGTGTATGTAATCGTCACGGTAAAGGTATAGCCTATAGCCTTCTTCGTTAAATAGACTAATCAGCATGAAAATATTTTTTTTTTAAATTTGAGCCTGAGATTAGCGCGTTGAAACAAACCAAACAAACACACACTTCAGTTTTATATTATTAGTAAACTCAATTTTTTTTGTGAATATATAAGAACAACAAGTTAGACTAATAACGGCAGAAATTTTGGTCAATTTTCTTTTGGTCACAAACTTATTGATACTCTCTTCTCTTCTTTTTTATATCATTTCTGACCTCTCACTTTGTTAAGGAAGAGGTGGTACATCTCTCGACTTCCGAGAAATAGCTTTTTTTACAGTACCTTCACTAGAGGGCAGTGCCGGGCATTATCATGTGAGGAAGGCGGTTCAGTGATGTGCATGGTAGTCAAATACAGTACTGAAACTGTAACAGCTGGTGCAGTGACGCAGCAGTTACAGAGGCAGTGTTAGTGACAGTGACAATGAGAGACAGTGCCAGTGACAGTGGCTGAGGCAGTGATAGCAGTGACAGAGGCAGTGCTAATGACAGTGACAATGAGAGACAGTGCCAGTGACAGTGGCTGAGGCAGTGATAGCAGTGACAGAGGCAGTGCTAATGACAGTGACAATGAGAGACAGTGCTAGTGACAGTGGCTGAGGCAGTGATAGCAGTGACAGAGGCAGTGCTAATGACAGTGACAATGAGAGACAGTGCCAGTGACAGTGGCTGAGGCAGTGATAGCAGTG